>JAECMU010134065.1:0-12903 GCA_016106625.1 Dracogyra subfuscus
TTTTCGACTTTTGGTTCAGACATGTCACATGGGTGTGTTTACCGACACTAACTTGCGTGACTATGCGGCTTTGTAAAAACAACAATAACGGATCGTAAGAATCAAATAATGCTTTATTACAATAATAAATATTAAAGGTAAGCACATGTAGTACTGTTGTGAGTTTGAAGCTACTATGAGATGAGATCGTAATTTATAAACAAATCCATGATAGACTTGCAAAACGTCATTTACGACATGCCGGGGAATGGGTTTTTTTTTTTTTTTCTTTAGTTGACTCTCTTATAAGTCGACCCCCTGGCTATTTGCAGAAAATTTTGGTGTAAATAATTCGACTTATAGGCGAAGATATACGGTAATTATTTCTTCAGAAAGGTAATTTTCATTGCATATTTAAACGGTGACTTTTTGTCTTACTGGAAAAGACCATATATTATTACCTTTGGTCATATGTTGTTGTTGTTGTTGTTGTTGTTTGTTGTTTGTTGTTTTTGGGTGTGTTTTTTTATATCTGTCTCATAGTTAGGCTAAGTATATTATAATATATATAATATATTACTTTTTATTACCCCAGCGGGCACTCAGAACCGGGGAAATATAAATCATAATTTCCCTAGTGATTTATTATGCATTGGTCTAACGAACAATACTATTGGACAATTTGACGCTTACAAACCAATGGCTTTGTCGGTACTAAAATATGACGTCATCACGATTTGACAAACACACACAATGACGTCATGTAGTTTAAAGAGTTTGCGTTTACGGCTCGCTGTTTTTGGTGTTAAATTTATAACAAAATGTCATTTTAATGCAGTTCATTATAGATTTTGAAGCAGAATAGAGAGAACTTGTGTTTTTGAAAATTATCTATGAACGTGATTAAATTACAACGTTATAGTAATTCTTAGAACAGTGCGTAAAGTGATTTACATCGTTCCTATACAAGTCGGCCTTCATGAAAGTGAGTGGAAAATAAAGGTTTTTAGAGAAAAAATAGCTGAGGTAATAAATAGAATAATACACTCGGTACCAGTTATTATCAAATTTATGTCCCTTGTGAAATAATTTTCATTTGTCACTCGCTAAAGCTCGTGACAACTGAAAAATATTTCACTCGGGACATAAATTTGATAATAACTGGAAACTTGTTTATTATCCTCTATATATTCCACACAGGTGAATGCTCAGGATCTCTAGTGTCTCAGACGAAGTTTCCACCTTGTTCAGAATGTCCGGTGAACTCGTACAAATCAAGTAGCACACAATGTACAGGCTGTCCAGCTAACCGGTTGGCTGTGAGCACAGAAACACCTTTGTTGGATGAATGCAAAGGTTAATTTTTATTTTTTTAAATTATTATTTATTTTTTTATTTTTTATTTTTGCATCTACATAAATCTTTATATGAATACAGATGGATTACACAAACTTAATATGTTAAGTTGGTTTTATTTAGATTTTATATTTTGCATCCACACAAACCTGAAAATGGATAGTGGTGGAATAAACAAAATTAATATGTTTTTTTTTTACATGATTCATTTACCATCCATTTTAAATTTATATAACTTAACTTGAAAATATGTGCCTATACTTATAACCTTTTTATTATTTTCAAATACATATTATTTTTCTTTACCATCACTTAAATAAGGGGTTTTGGCCAATTTTGAAGATATTGTGCATTTCTTTATAAATTATATTGGGGAGAAAAGCTCTTATTTATAAAATAATATAATATTATATTGTTGTTGAAAATGTTTGAATATGTATGTTGTAATACATGTATTTCATTTTATAAATAAAATTTAGTTTTTTGCACAAATATTAATATTTAGTTTTTAGCTCAGAATTACCACATAATAGAGGGTAATGTCATTCTATTTCTACCATTTCTGCAGCAAACTCATGTAATATTCTGTCCAGAACATCATTCCAGCCAGTGCACCACTTCCGGTATATCAAAGGCCATGGTACTAGTATATACCACCCTGTCTGTGGGATGGTGCATATAAAAGATCCCTTACTGCTAATCAAAAAGAGTAGCCCATGAAGTGCCGACAACGGGTTTCCTCTCTCCATATCTGTGTAGTCCTCAACCATATGTGCGACACCATATAACCATAAATAAAATGTGTTGAGTGCGTCGTTAAATAAAACATTTCCTTCCTTCCTGTCAAGAACACTTTGACCATCATATTTACTCGCTGGAATAGCCAGGATTTCATATTGGGTTGGTACCCATACAAATCAGAACCATAGCAAAATATCCTCATCCAGTTAGGACTGTAAAAGCTAAAAAGTTTGTTTTGTTTAACAACACCACTAGAGCACATCGATTTAGTAATAATCAGCTATTGGATGTCAAAATGTGGTAATTTTACACATATAGTCATAGATTGGAAACCCGCTACATTTTTCCATTAGTAGCAAGGGATCTGTTATATGCATCATCCCAAAGACAGGATAGCACATGCCAAGGCCTTTGATATACCAGACTTGCATTGGCCAGTTTAGCCAATTGCTAATGCTTATTCAAAGTGGCTACAAGATTTATTTTTTGTTTAATAAAATATTCCTTAAAATAACCATATTTTAATGATTTTGAAGGAAATACTCAACATACATGTACATACCTGAAAATTGACTAAACCAAAATTTGTTCCAGTATGAGCCCTGTGAACACATTACCACTGGGCTATGTCCAACCCCTTTTTACACTTTACCACTGGGTATGTCCAACCCCTTTTTACACTTGTAAGACAGGTGAGTGTATAAATGGAGGTGAAAAACAAATTGAGTTGCTTCCACTGCATGGCTATGCAAATTGAAATATTTTGTTTAAATAATATTTAAAATATATTTTGATTTTAAGTCAAGTGAATATATAAATGGAGATGAAAATAAAATTGGGTTGGTCCCCCTCTAGCTATGCAAATTGAGATACAGTAAAACCTGTCTAAACCGGACCCTGAACTAACCAGAATCCTGTCAAAACTAGCCAACTTTCATCATCCAAATGTTCTAAATTCTAAAATGCGACCGACCTCGATGGCATCTTGGTTAGCCATCAGTCTACAGGCTGGTAGGTACTGGGTTCGGATCCCAGTCGAGGCATAGGAGTTTTAATCCAGATACCAACTCCAAACCCTGAGTGAGTGCTCCGCAAGGCTCAATGGGTAACTGTAAACCACTTGCACAGACCAGTGATCCATAACTGGTTCAACAAAGGCCATGGTTTGTGCTATCCTGCCTGTGGGAAGCGCAAATAAAAGATCCCTTGCTGCTAATCGACACAAGAGTATAGCCCATGGAATGGCGGCAGCGGGTTTCCTCTCAAAATCTGTGTGGTCCTTAACCATATGTCTGACACCATATAACCATAAATAAAATGTGTTGAGTGTGTCATTACATAAAACATTTCTTTCTTGCTTTCTAAAATGTGGCCCTCTAAACACCAGACCCTGTCTAAATTGGATAAATATTAGAATGTGGGCATGATCTGGTTTAGACAGGCTTCACTACTTTGTTTAAACAATATTTATGAAATATCTTCATTTTAGCCTCTTCATGCACCTACCAAATCACACGTGGTCAGCAGATGGAAGGCAGCAGTATTATGTCTGTCGTGGATCTTGATGTGTGCAGGATCTTGTGCAGTGAGAGTCGTTACGGACGAAGACGTTGCTATGGTTTTAACTTCAACACGACAGCTAACCTGTGTTTCCTGTTTGACAGTGAGGCAACACTGGTTCCAACTCAGGGCATCAACTTCTATAGGAAACAGTGTCCTAGTGTAACAGCTGAAGGTACTTTCTGTTTTGTATTATCCACATGGTTCAACATAACCAAGTTAATAATAATCATATGAAGCACACGTGTAATAACAAGTGTGATGACGTGATTTTGGGAAGAGGTGTCATGACATAACATTGCTTCTCCAGTCCTTCATTGTGAAATACGATGTCATTTTGTTGTCTCCTAGTTGTGATCACAACATTTTGAGACTGTCCTTGTTTATTAAAAGAAATAACAATAATAAAGAAATTACTGCACACATGTATGTGTTATGCTGATTATACGAACTAAGTGTCAAGATTTATCTATTACCCTCATTTTTGCTCAGCAAATACAAAATTCCTGACACTCCTTTTGTGAAATCGGCACCACACACAAGCTCAAACAATGATCTCTCTCTCTATATATATATTATTGTCTTTTTTTAATGCAGGTTTAACTTGGCCAACAGCTTGAGTTTATTTCTGATTTGCTTATCTTAGTTTGATTAAAATTATTATATCTAATGTATAAATATATAAGGAATGGAATTGGACTATGTATGTTTTAGAAAATCAAGCAAAATATGTTGTTAATACATACAATAGGGAGGAGTTTTGTTGTGTTTTGTAAAACGGCACGTCAAGAGCACATTGAGCAATCATCGGCTATTGTATGTGGTAATTTTTTATATGTATTCTTAGAGGAAATCCACTACATTTTTTCATATACAGCAAGGGATCATTTATTGGCACCTTCCAACAAACAGGACAACACATACCAAGGTCTTTGATATACCAATCGTGGTTCACTTATTATAACGGAGAAAAGCCCAATACGGGAATTGATCCACTGAGGTGGTTTGATCCTACGACACATGCACCTCAAGTAAGCACTTAACCAACTGAGCTATCTCCTGCCCCTACCATAGGACAGAGTTAGTCCAAGTATGCATGGAACCACTAACTATCGGATAGCTACAACTCTAAGCTTATATAACACATATATATTATTTTTGTGATTAGTTGCAATCCGAATTTGTTATCTTAATTTTATTGATGCATGTTAAATTTTGTCAATGATGTGTTAAATATTCCTTCACAAACATATTTTGTAGATTGCTATTGTGCACGTAAATGCACTCCAGGCACATTCTCATTCAACGGTTACCAGCCTGACTGTCGAAGATGTCCGATTGGGTATTTTTCAAACAGCAATGGAGCAACTTCCTGCCAGGAATGCCTATCAGGGGAGACTACTCAAAAAGAGGATGCCACATTATGTGTTAGTGGTAAGTTAGGATTTAGTTTTTTTGTATTTGTACTTCATTATCAGTATGATTCAGTACTGCACTTATTGTTGTAGCTAGTGCTCTGGCAACTGGTGTAACAAAGGCTGTGGTATGTACTATCCTATCTGTGGGATGGTACATATAGAAGATCCCTTGCTGCTAATCAAAAAGAGTAGCCAGTACCTGTGTGGTCATTAACCATATGTCTGATGCCATATGACTGTAAATGAAATGTGTTTAGTGCATTGTTAAATAAAACATTTCCTTCTTCTTGTTGTTTGTAGAAGCAGGACTATATCAAAGGTGATGAAGTGTATTGATATCTGCTGTTATATTCACCTGACCTTCATTTCAATTTATTTTCATGCATATATCCAATTAAGGTTCAAGCATGCAATCCTGGGCACACACCTCAGCTATCTGGGATATCTGTCCAGGACACTGGGTTAGTTCTTAGTGGATAGTAAGAGAGAAGAGGGTGTAGTGGTCTTACATCCACGGGTCATTCCATGTCAAATCACCCCAAAAAATTGAAAAATGTCACCTCACCCTCTCCAAATTTGCTGGTATTTGGGGTTATTGGGGCTAAAACCGATTATATTCCAATTTGTAGAGAGATCGGACCAAAACGGGCGTCACCACCAATATTCAAATGACTAAATCTCAGTAACCAATTGGTCAATTTTGATGGAATAGATATTTCTAGAAAGGTAATTCCACAAGGATTCCAAAAATGCCATTAGTTTTAGCATATGACTAAGGTAAATAGTGGTGACCTTTTGACCTTTACTTTGACCTTGAATTTAGCCATGTGGGACAGGTTACCTTGAAATTAACTTGCCTTGAAAATTTAGCCCAACATGTTGTCTAAACAATATAAAAGAATTGAAGATATAATATTTCTTATTAGCCTGTAAAATAAAGTCAAACTAGGCATACCCACGCCTAAAGTGCAGTATCTGTTGATTACATGTACTAAATGTATGTACAGTCAAACCTACCCTAGCGGCCACCTGTACTCAGAGGTCACCTACCTTAAGAGGTCACTTTTTCTCCTCCCAAACGATTTATAATGTAAATGCACCTGTAATAAGCGGTCACCTGTCTAACGCGGCCAGCGGCAACCTAAATTGGATCCCAAATTCCTAAAATACCTGTATTATGTGGTCACAGTAGAGTTTCACTATTATATAAAAGGGATATTTTAACACCAGCAATAAGGTGCAGCAAATAACTGATCTTCACACCTTCAGGAATACTAATACCCATTCAGTCCCAAAATCTCTACTGTGTATCAGTTAAGAAAGTATAATTACAAACTTTCATAATTTATACGATTTACTGTATTCTGATTGGCTGACGTCACTAAAAAACCAAGTGTTATCCTTCCATAAACCTCATAAAAATATGTCATCACGGAAGACCGTGATCAGTTGTTGTCGTCATCTTCGGTCTTTGGCAGATGTGATTGCGAATATAGGATGAGGTGTCTGCACAGAACTCAGATGTAAAGCAACATGTGGCTATGTTGTTCGTTCATAAGAAAATCGCCTGTGTCTGAACACGAACAAAGTGTTTTTATACCAAATGTAACTTGCTAGATGTTTCTCGAAAATTCTTGTATTCACTAGATTAAACTCTGACGTCATGTTTATAATATGACGTCATACCAAAGACTCATAATATTTTATAAAAGGGTCAGAATCTACATTTTATAAACTAAAAATGTACATCTATAACAACTTCTTGTACTGTTTGTAATTATAAGAATTGTTTCTCAATTTTTTTGGAATTTATCGATGTATAAAAGTCACAAATGTATGCGATTTTATACCATTTGTGACTTTTATACATCGATAAATTCCTAAAAAATGAGAAACAATTCTTATATAACTCTGCAATACATCTAATTGCCACTGGGCAAGCTATTGTAGATTCACATACTATGACAATACACCACATGAAATAGGAATCCGTTGATTAGCAGTAATAAAACTGGAAACAAAGCAAATGTTTTAAAGACTATATATGTGGCAACCTGTACTCAGCAGCCACCTGTCTTAAGCAGCCACTTTTATCTACTCCCTTGTGTGACTGCATAAGACAGGTTTGACTGTACTAATGTGCAGTATGAAGTCCATAACATAGCCAACCTATTGCTTGTTTTGTTTCACAAGGTTCTTGTCCTTAGTCCAAGTCAATTCCCCAGCTTTGGCAGACCTGTGAAATCCTCACTACATCATTTTGCTTAATGCAGTAATTCCTTGATGAGGAGGATGTTAGTAATGGCGTGTCAAGACTGCAGAGAATGTCAACCTTCGGTATCCAACACTCATCCTTTCCTAGTGGCCAATGAAATTGTCTCGATGGTCCATGTGGATGCATAAAGTTAATCTTATATTCCCCAAACTCATCTGAGATTTCCTCCACCAATTCAATCTTAGGGAAATTGTCATAGAGACAACAGACGAAGGACTGTACTTGAAGGGGTACTGTTTGTATGTCTCCTAATGCTTTTGGTTCATCATCCATTTCAATGTCATTGCTTTCTGATACAGATACCAGTTCTGAGTCAGCAGCCTGTGAACTCAACCTATAGACCTTCAGGATAGATATTGAGACTGGAATTGAAGAGTCCCTTTAATTGTCCTTGCCAACTCAAATCTTGCTTTCAGTTCAATTTCTGATTTTGCTACTTCTTCGGCTGTGACATTGAAACACTTGATACTTGCGATATTCTCCTTGCAGTAATCAAACATGGCATCAGTAGTTAATATTTGATTGCTATAATGGCGCTGCAGAATGGCTTTAGTCACAAGGCGCTTAACTGTACCTCCTATGCCATCACAGGCATTTTTACCATGGGATGTCGCAAAGAAGTTTTTGGGAGTAGACCCTTAGAGGAAAGTCTAGTAGCTATACATGCATGACATGGTGCCTGCTATTCAATAACCCAATTATAATAATGTAGCCTCAAATGTACACACACTCTCATGATGTAGCCTACACACAGGTATCTAGCCAGGTACTGTACAAGACAGTGTACACACAGTTTAGCTACATACACTCATTACATTGTTATAGTTGACTTTCATTGAATTATCTGGTTTGATTTACAATAAAAGACATGGATGACTGATGGTCAGAAGCATGTCAAGTCCCTAAGAACGGTGTGTACTTACATCTTATAAGGAATCGCTGTCCAACCTCTAAAATATTGTGAAAAATGATGATCAGTTTTAAAGATGTTCTAAGTAGGCCAATTAGGGGATGCCAATTAATTCTACTAAATGGGGTTCTGGCTTTTATAGTGGATTTGCTATTTGAAGCCCAGACATGCATAGTTCAACTTTTTTTACAGGCTAATAAGAAATATTATATCTTCAATTCTTTTATATTGTTTAGACAACATGTTGGGCTACATTTTCAAGGTGAGTTAATTTCAAGGTAACCTGTCCCACATAGCCAAATTCAAGGTCAAAGTAAAGGTCAAAAGGTCACCACTATTTACCTTACTGATATGCCAAATATGGCTTGTTTGGGATCCTTGGGGAATTACCTTTCTAGAAATATATATTTCATCAATATTGACCAATTGGTTACAGAGATATGGTCATTTGAATATTGGCGGCAATGCCCATTTTGGTCAAAATTGCCAAATTTGGGCAGGTTATATCTCGGAAACCGCTGAATATGATAGTTTTTAGCCCCAGTAACCCACATACCAACTTTCAGCAAAATCGGAGAGGGTGAGGTGACATCCATTGGGTAATTTGACATGAAATGATCCCCACCCATTAAATCATTAAAACTTGCTCTGGGTGAAAGCCAGTACCGGGCTTCGGACACTGAATACTGTACTTACCAGCCTTACGTCTGATAGCTTAACCACGACACCACCGAAGCCTATGTCACCTAATTAAACAATGTGCTGAGATGTCATTAAGCCTGTACATTCCATTTTTTTATTTCTTTATTTCTTTTTTAAAAAATACACTTGTTATAAAAGTCAAACAAACTATATTACTTTCAACACTTACTTCCATTCTTAAACAAAAGATATTCTTGCAACATGCCTTGTGAGTGACATTAACAAACTACTAAATTATAAATGATGAAGATGGAATTCAAAGGAGTAAATGGAAAGGAGGCAGAGGAATAAAAATAAAAAAAATAATAAAAAAATAAAGAACTCATAATGATCAGCAATGGTGAATATGAATTGGTTTGAGTTAGTAGATGTATTTTCTATAAAGGTGTATTCATGGCAGTGTTTTAATTTTGCAGACGCCATACTTTGTTCACCTGGACCGTGCGAGAACAGTGGAACCTGTTTGGTTCACAAACATGTCGCTGAATGCAACTGTCTCCCTGGTAACATGTTTAAATTTTAAATTAATTATATTTCTACCTTTAATCAAAGATTGTGTTAAACTCTGACTTTAAAGTCTTGCAAAGATTATGTAATTAACAGGTTAATTAGTAGTTCTTAGAACAAATGAGTATTGAGATAGCAAAATATGCACTTGTAATTATGATAATGGTTGCTTAAAACTTACAGCAATCAGTAATAAAACAAAATGTATTTTTCACTGTATAATCTCATTCAATTTTGCTCCATAATTTTGCTTCCAGTAGTTTAGAACAATATTTTAATTCTAACTTATGAATATGTATACTTTTGTATTGCTCCTGTATCATTTATTTTTTAAATTTATGTTTGAATTGGGGTGTCATTGACCACTCATCTATCCATCAATATGTCTGTCCATCCATATGTCTGTCCATCCATCCAATCATCCATCCATCCATTCATCCGTCCATCCATCCATCATATCCGTCCATCATTGCATCCATCCATCCATCCATCCATCCATCCATCCATCCATCAGTTATTGCATCCTCCATCCATCCATCCATCCATCCATCCATCCATCCATCCATCCTATCCATCCTATCCATCCTGTCCATCCATCCATCCATCCATCCATCCCATCCCATCCCATCCCATCCCATCCCATCAATTTGGATATAATTTATATACATAAAACATTACTTTATTCATTCCTCGATCATCACAGCCATTTGTATACCTTTTTTCAGTGCCATGATATTTTTTCATTAACAATCATGCCAAAACGTAAACGGAATTCTGCAGCATTCAAGCTTAAGGTTATTGTCTTTGCTGAAGAAAACAATAACTGTGCCGCAGAACGTGAATTCAGTGTTAGTGAAAAATTAGTGTGAGATTGGAGATGTAAGAAGGAAAAACTTCAAGCATGCACCAAAATGCTCAAGAAGATACGATCAAATCCTAGTCCATATGCGGGTATGGAAAATTACTTGAATGAATGGATCCTGAAACTTAGGCAAAATGGTTACATTGTAACACGGATGTCTGTATGCATCGGACTTCAAGGCATGGACTTGCACTGCGTCAAAGAACACACATCATGCAAAAGTTTCCCAAAGACGTCGACAACAAAGTGGAAAAGTTTCACAAGTTTTAAAAATATGTTATATTCACTGCAGAGTATTGGGAATGTGGACGAAACTCCAGTGTTTTTTGATATGCCTGCAAATTCAATAGTCCACGTGAAAGGTGGAAAAAACCGTGTCTATTAAGACATGTGGTGCAGACAGACCTCATTTCACTGTTGTTTTGGCTGGGGCAGACATAACTACATTAAAACCCATGGTGATTTTAAAAAGGAAAACTCTGCCAAAGGAAAAGACGCCGGGTGTTCTTGTAGCCGCACAGCCAAAGGGATGGGTTGATAGGAAGTTCTTCACCAGTAGCTGTTGGTTTGGGATATGTTTCGTGTTCATTTGATGGCCAGCATCAAGAAAATGTTAGAAGCATGAAAACACACCAAGCAATCATCCCCACAGGAATGACTTCTCTGTTGCAGCCACTAAATGTGTGTTTAAACAAGCCATTTAAATACAACATGAGGAAACAGTGGAATGAATGGATGATAGAAGGAACAAAACAATTCACCAAGTGGGGGAATTTGAAGCACCTAGGATTTGAAGTTGTATGTGGATGGGTGAAGAAAGCATGGTGGGACTATATTCCGGATACAAAAAAATCATTTCTGAAGTGTGTCATTTCAAATGCCTTAGCTGGTACAGAGTACGATGAACTGTATAATTAAATAATTTGGTGGGAATAGGCAGTTCAACTGAAACAGAATTGGCCCAGGAAGCTGGGGAAGAAATCCCAAGAGGACGACGATCCGTACCAAGACAACATGGCACTGGCTGACTTGAAACCTTGTTGAGAGTTGGACAGTGAGGATGAGGATTTCTGGGGGTGGTCACCGAGCGATCGTGCGTTTGATTAGCGATTCAGCTGTATATAACAGACTCTATATTTGTACTTCTTGACAATTGTTTTATTTTGAAATTGGACATCATTTTATACTACCGGCCTCAGTGGCATCATGGTTAGGCCTTTGGTCTACAGGCTGGTAGGTACTGAATTCGGATCCCAGTCAAGGCATGGGATTTTTAATCCAGATCCTGACTCCAAACCCAGAGTGAGTGCTCCGCAAGTCTCAATGGATAGGTGTAAACCACTTGCACCGACCAGTGATCCATAGCTGTAAATACAACAGACTCTGTATTTGTACTTTTTGACAATTGTTTTATTTTGAAATTGAACACCATTTTATGCCTACCAGCTTCAGTGGTCTACAGGCTGGAGGTACCGAGTTCAGGTCCCAGTCAAGGCATGGGATTTTTAATCCAGATACTGACTCCAAACCCTGAGTGAGTGCTCTGCAAGACTCAATGGATAGGTGTAAACCACTTGCAACGACCAGTGATCCATAGCTGGTTCAGCAAAGGCCATGATTTAAACTATCCTGCATGTTGTAATTGCAAATAAAAGATAACTTGCTGCTAATCAGAAAGAGTAGTCTATGAAGTGGCAACAGCGGGTTTCCTCTCAATATCTGTGTGGTCCTTAACCATATGTCTGATGCCATATAACCGTAAATAAAATGTGTTTAGTATGTCGTTAACAAAAAGATTTCATTCTTTCTTTCACAATAACTGATGAAATTCATTGGTCACATGGATCATGTTAACAATCCTGACTATTGTTTACTCTATTGCAGGTTTCACGGGTCGGTATTGTGAGATTCAGATCAACCATTGTGCTTCTCAGCCCTGTTATTATGGAGGGACATGTACAAACAGACTGTCAGGTTTCTCGTGTCGATGCCCCACAGGTTGGTTCATAGCCTGGAAAATTCATTATAATAAAATATAAATAATGTTTATTAAAAAATATATATAATAAAAACACATAATTGACGGTATAGTAATAAAAAAAATTTCTGGAGATAATAGAACAGTCAGTTGTTTAGTACATTTAAAAAAAAAAAAGTCTTTTTAAAAAATGATATATTTGGTAATATCATGTTCATCTTTTATAGTGTTTGTTATCTTTGTTACAATGACAACAGTGTTAACAATGATTATCCATTAAAACAGTCTTGGATTACATTAAATTTATAGTGCTGTCAAATCCTTTTGGAGATTATGGAACAAAAAGTATTGGTGGTTTAGAAAGAATTATTAAAACAATTACATATAAAATATTAGTGGTGTGTTTCAGCTAAGCAATCATTTTTTAAACTTAGGAGAGTTATTTTGTTTCAGGTACAAGTGGTGTTAGATGTGAGACTAACGTGAATGACTGTCGACCAGACGTGTGCGGAGAACATGGTCTCTGTGTCGATCAGCTCAATGGATTCAACTGTACCTGCCTCTCATTCTTCAGTGGAGACCGGTATGTAAACAGTGGCGTAACTATGGGGGGAC
>JAECMU010134143.1:6333-19202 GCA_016106625.1 Dracogyra subfuscus
TATCCACCCCTGTGTCACATAATTAAGTGAACGTTTTCATATTTGTTACATGTCGGAGGACTGATGAAGATGGTAGTATCGGGCAAATCCCCATCTCCAGTTTTTAAAAGGCCCAATTACATATTGGAATTTATGAACTTAGAAAGGTTAGTCAAAACACAAGTTGAATTAGTCATTTAATGGACTTTATTGTTAAACAATACCTGTTGACCAGTGCCAAACGACTGTCTGATTTGTGCAATGCCAAATATTGGTCACTTTCACAATTATAAAAGTATACACATGTCCATCAAATACCATTTGTTTGCTTACTGATTTATAAAATCAAATGCAAAAAGACAAAATGCAAATGATTCTCATGTAAATCACTGACCGCACAGCTGTTAAAATAACCAGTTTCTGAATAACTGTATTGTAAAATCCCTCCTTTGATTGCTACACGATGTCACAATCTCTTATGAGTATGTCATGGGGGTAATACAGTGGACATGTTATTGGCTACTACCTGTAGTATTGTAGAATATTGATCACTTAATTAATATTAAAGTGGATTAAACTTTAAAAAACCCAAACAAAACAAAAAACCTTTATTTTGGATTGATAGTTGCATTATCAATAATTTTACAGTACACTTGGAAGTGTAATATATTTTTAAACATTAATCTTACAAATATAAAATTTACTTGGCTGGAAATGCACATTTATTGTGTGATGTCTTCAGAGATAAACTCACAATATTTTAGTTTATAATAGCTGTGTAATCCATTGTCTCCAGGGTGAGCTCTTAGCCTGATAGAGGAGGTTTTGTATTGGCTGTTTGCTTCATATCACAGGTACATGTAATTGATTGGTAAAGTGTACTGATCAGTTTTGTTATCGATGAGAGTATTGGATGTTGAGATTGTTGTTCTTCAAACAAAAGTTGATACTCCTCCTGTAGCTTTTATGACCACATATGTGTATACACATCATTTTAACTTTGTAAACTAAAGTAATTTTTTTTGCTAACCAAATGTAACAAAATGTTAGGTATTAGACTCCATTTTCTAATGTATTTAATAGATATATTTTTGTGACCAATCACCATCTTTTTGACTTTGTCATGTAACCAAAAACCATATACTTGGTGTCTAGTTATGTGATTTGTTAGCATCCTTTTGGCTCAGTCATGTGACCAATCACCATTTATTGCAAGTAATCATATGACCAATTTCTATCTACTCAGTCATGCACAAAGACATTTGACCAGTCACCATACACTTGGCTTTGTCATGTGAACCATTGATGTATTTGGCTTGGTTCTGTTTGGCTTTGGTCTTTAACCAGTTAACATTTACATAACTTGGATCATGTGATCAGTCACTCTGTAGAGCAAACCATTTATATTTGTATATATATATTCAGCTTAGTAATATGTTGTTCATTTGTTTTAATTATTCCATGCATAAAAAAAAAAAAAAAAATCATGATTGCAGTTGAAAACCGACTTGATGCCATATTTGTCTTGCCAAGTTTAAGCTTATTGCTACTACAGGTGATGTGATTCCTTGTTTAAAATAAAATCGGAGATGATCTTTGAAACATCTTTAGAATATTCTGTATCATAGCTAAATAAAGATCATCTTTAATCATTTCAGATTGCATACGGTCTGAAATAAGATTAAAAAGGTGAAAAATTACATCACTGTAATGACAAAAACTGATGTCACGTTAAACAGTTTAAAATTACTGCTGATCATCTGTCATCCTACTTGCCAAAACGCAACAACTTGGAAAGTCGGACTTCAATTAGACTAAAGTACAAGTTTTGGCTCACCGATCACTGTATCTTGTTCATGCATAATTGTTCGCAAGGAATGAATGATTTTCAAATTTAGATGACAGCTTGTTCTTTAAAGAATGTTGGACTTGGGCATCAATCTTGCTAGTAAATGCTTTGACAAACACTAGTTTGTTTTAGGCTAGTACCATTTTTACTGTAAATAACATTCTGGTTGGTATGTAAGTTGTGTTGCTCAGATGAATTGATTGATATGTGCCAAGTTCATTGCAAATATCAATTTAAATGGTTTTTTCACCTCAGTGTATTTTATAACTTGGGGGAACAATACACGAATCACTCAACTTCCATGCTGCTGAAGTCACTGCATAAAAGAATTTGTCAAAACTCATTCTGTGCATTATCAACTTAAAGCTAATTGATGGAATATGATTTGCAGGATCATTCTATCATATTGTCATAATTGTTATGTCAATACTTTCCATGTTGGGCTAGTGTTAATAAATGATAATTGGTTAATAAGTGTGCTTATTTAATGGCTGTGCACTTGTTTGTGTACACCTCTGGTATATAGACAGCTTTAACATGTGCTTCAGCATTTTCTCCTTGTACATGAATCTCAGTCTTTTCAAACTTTTATTATAATACTTTGATGTTAAAATGAAACTTTTGTTGGTTTGTTTAGAAAACTGATTTTCACTTTTATTGATTTATTATAAGTAAATAACAACTGTTTTTCTCAAGCACATCACAGTTGTGTTTATTTTGTTGTGTTACAGATAATTATTGAATGTAATAAAATGAAAATGTTTGTCTTTAGTTTCCATGGTTTCACACTGTATATCTTCTAAACCTATATGAACCTCATAAATCAAATGAGCTGTGGCTTGGTAGGAATCTATAACTTAAAATCTTCAACATATAAAATGTAAAAACCTGACAATAAAGTAGATTTAAAAAAAAACAAAAAAACAAAAACCCAGTTTGAAATAGATTGTAAAAAGGTCTGAAAGTCCAATAATGAAAAAGTTGGAATTCTGACTGTTGAATACCACAGTGTTATCTATTTAATTGTTTCTATGGTAATCTCACGTATAGTCTAGATTTATAATTAAATACTTTTTACTGCTGTTTAATTATTGCATCAGAAGTGAGTTTCTTCTCATTTAGCCAAAAAAAAATAAAAAATATTCTTAAGTTTTTCGTTTGTTGTTGAAGTGATAAAATGGCAGGTTGTAGTTTTAAGCCAAGTCACAGCTCATACAGAGAGGATCTACAATACTAGTATAGTTCAGTTATGTAGTAGTGGCCATTTTGTTTAAAGATTATGTAGCCCAGGCTTTATTGTGATACAGTGTATTTATTCCCCTGTTTGAGTGCAATTCCAAGTCCCTCATGATATTCCTACCTGTATTGCTGTGTGTGTTGTATGTGTTACGGTCACTGATTGTCAGAGTTAAAAATATTTGTATGCGTTATTTTGTCGGTGTTGGTATCTGCATGCATAGATTTTTACCTCTGTGTAATTGTGACAGCAGTTGTTGATATGACCTTGTACGAAAAAGAAGAAAAACCACCTTCAAAATATTTTGTTAAACATTGGTTGCTATTTGAAACATGTGAAATACAATTATTATGCTTATTTTATGTAAGCCAGAATTGAATCGGTTGTATTTTTACTTTCACAGACATAAAGAGCCAAATGATCCCCCATTCTTATTTATCTAATAAGCTATGTCAACTGATCCTAAATATCCCCAACTACATTAAAAGGAGGTGGTTTGTGAAAAGATATTGTTTTTATCTATGATAAAACCATTCATCTATACACTGAAAACTGTTTGTTGTAGTATTCTCTGAATTGATTGATACCAGGTTTTGTTTTTTGACCACAATACATGAATCATTGGAACAGAGTGACAAACACTGGACATGTGACGAACAAGTGTAAGTACCGTATCATTTGGATATTCAAATGTCAAATAATGTAACATCGACATGCCTTATTTAAAGGGAGGGATGTACAAGTTAACGAACTATGCATTTTTATAGTCATGTTCTCAAGTGCCTTCCCTTCCAACCATTACAGCTACTGGCACAACCATTTTTCATTTATTGTGGACAACTCTGTTCCAAGGATTCAGTACACATTGCTAGCTTAAGTTGGAAAGTATTAAATGCACATAAAAGATTATCAAAATTTGTCACCGGTTTGTACTTGTAACTGCATCGAACAATCATCTGGATAGTGGTGAAAACACTTTTAATAGCAGCCTTCATATATATATGTACTGTATATTTATTCATTATGTAAACACATTTGTAATCTACACCCCCCACCCAACATATGTAACATTTTATGCCAAGAATACTTAATGTTATACATATATAAAGATTTATTTTTTACATCATACTTTGGTTTGCATGTACATGTATGAACACACTAGCCTTATTAATTCATTTGCTTTAGATTACATAAGAGCGTGCCTGTTTTTAATTATTGGTAAATGTTGAAAATACAAAAAGGCCGGATCGTGGTGTTCAGCTGGAAAATATCATTTGGAGGTTTTTTCTATAAAGCTATTGCATGTTTGTTAAAAGGTTTCCTTTGATTACATGAATGCGGGGGAAATGTTTACTTAATCAAATTGTCTTTTTACAATGTGTTTGCTGTGTTACCATAAAAGAAATAAATCAACTTTCATGAACTACTCCATTAAAAAAAGAAAAAAAGTCTAATAACTATAAAAGAAAAAATTGATTTTTTTTTTGTCCCCCTCCTTCCATTTTAGTAAATATATTTTGTAATATTTCCCACTTGATTAAAGAAAACATTGTAAGGAATCTGACATCATTTTTCACTGTTCTGGTGACATGCATTGCGGTTTTATAATGAAGTATTACAATCATGCTGCACTTAACATTTATCATTATTTTTACGTACAGTTTTAGGTATTTAGTGGACCAATGAAATTTGTCATGTATGTTATTACACATCGATAAATCTGCTGTGTTATCCTTGTTATGATGTATTAAATATTGAAATATTGAATGTATTTTATCAAAAAAACTAAATTTTGTATTGTGTTTGTAATGCCTGTTTAAATAAATTTTAGCTCAACATCATTCTTCTTTGTAATATTTATTCAGTCCTCTCAAAAGAAAGACAAACCTAACTTAATGCATACAAATTATTCTTGAGTGCACAAAAAGCTTTTCATAACTGAAAATCTCTTTTAAAAAATCTTTATTAAATTACACCAATCCCCGACAGATTTATTTTGTACTTGTAGTGATGGTATCTGACACTCGTCTCTTTGTTGCTTGTTTGCTCTAAGAAAAAAAAACAACAACCTCAAACCTATGTAATGCTGTTTTTGATTAGAAAAAAGAAAGAAGAGGAGAGGAATGTTTAATGGCTGAGAAACAACTCCTGCTATATATGATCAGCAGTAAAGCATTTGTATGTGCACTTTTCAAACGAGTTGTGCTCACCAAAAGATTGATTCAATGATCCATTTGTATCCGGGGCATTTTTAAAAAATCTTGAGTGGTATAATTGAGTAATACAAGCTTTGCATGCAGAAAAAACAGGTGCCCATTTAAACAAAAACTCGATCTGCCATATTTCCTGATTTAAAAAAAAAAAAATTAATGGACATAAACTGCTTGTTATTTGCAGGAGTGTTATTTCATTTTAATTTATTTTCTTTCTTTTATCTAATTAAGGTTCAAGCACTATCTTGGGCATGTACTTCAGCTACATTTCCTGCTTGTGTTGGTGATAGAGGTGTAGTGGTCATACACTTAACAGAGTTGTTAAACTCTGGGTGGGAACCGATACTGGCTTAATCACTATACTACCAACGCCGTTGTTCAGTATTAGTTATCAAGTACATGTAATTGGATTGAAGTGCTGGGAGAAAATGCAATTTCCTTAATGTTTGGGTTTTTATTTTTTTATTTTTTTATGCGGTGTCCGGCAAATGGTATCAAATCTTCATATATCTTCTTTTTCAAACCTAAATCATATTGAGTCTTGCACCTTTCACCATCTAAATTCAGCTAATGTATTTGTGGACAACACATAATGTACACAAGCCATGCCAATCTTGCAGTCCTTTAAGTGTTATGATGAAACTCTTTTAAAGTTGTCCGGAGCGGGACATAGCAGTGTGGTAAAAGTGCTCATGGTCGGTCTGGGATCGATTCCCGTCGGTGGACCCACTGGGCTATTTCACATTCCAGCCACTGCACCTAGACTGGTATATATCAAAGGCAGTGGTATGTGCTATCCTTTTTGTGGGATAGTGCATATAAAAGATCCCATGCTACTAATGCAAAAATGTAGTGGGTTTCCTCTTTAAGACTTTATGTTAGAATTACCAAATGTATGACATCCAATAAAAACAATGTGCTTTAGTGGTGTCGTAAAACAAAACAAACTTTATTTTTACAAGTTGTAAGATTTGACTCCGCTCCAAAGATTTATCTTAAAAAACTGTTAAGATGACTAAAACCCCCATTTAGCAATTCTAAAGAATATTTGAGATGTTGCTCTCATGGTTGTATTTGAATAAATGGTGAAAACTTCGTAACATTTATAGGATATTCATCAGGGTATAAACAAAATGTCTGCAAGCTTTGCCTATTCAGTTTAGTCAATCCATATAAACCTACACACAGGACCTTAAGACACACTCTCGTCTGTTTCTTGATCCAGCCAGTGCTACACATCTGATGTAATGAAAGAAATGCTTTATTTAATGATGCACACCACACATTTTATTTACAGTTAACTGGCATCCAACATATGGTTAAGGACCACACAGATTTTTAGAGGAAGCCTGCTGTTGCCACTTCATAGGCTACTCTTTCCGATTAGCAGCAAGGGATGTTTTATTTGCAATTCCCACAGGCAGGATAGTACAAACCATGGCCTTTCTTGAACCAGTTATGGATTACTGGTCGGTGCAAGTGGTTTACACGTACCCAATGAGCCTTGCAGAGCATGCACTCCGGGTTTGGAATCTGTGTATCTGGATTAAAGATACCATGCATCGACTGGGATCCAAACCCAGTACCTACCAGCCTGAAGCCTGATGGCCTAACCACGAAGCCAGTCTGGTGTAACAAAGGCTGTGATATATACCATCCCGTACGTGAGATAATGCATATAACAGATCCCTTGTTGCTTAATTGAAAGTGTAGGCATAATATTTCCAACACCATATAACAATGATTAATGGGAAATGTTACTATTCAATCAAAATTTTAAGTCATTACACATTGAAATTTTTACATATAGAAACATCATATTACTGAAATGTAAAAAACAATATAGATCACCTCATAAACGTTTGAACTACAGGTCATAAAGTGAATAAGTATATGAATCACTGATGTTTCTTTTTTTCCATGTCTATCCATTAATCATATGGAAATTGACCTTTTTTAATATTCAGCAAAGAGAAAAATAGTTATATTGCTTAAAATTAAATCCTGCAGACATATCTTCGATATTAAAACAGTTTTAAATACACTGAAATTAAAGAAAAAGATGATCTTTTAAAAGATTTACTGATTATCTACTTACAGTTGAATACAGGTATCTGAAAGTCATTACACATTTTTCATTTTCGCACAACAGTAAATATTGGGTGAGTAAATTGATGAGATATTAAAAATATACAGTCACACATGAAAATTGAAAATGTTGTATAGTTGGGAGCTTAAAATTCCACCATAAATCATTTATGAACTTTAAAAAAACCCACAATAGATTCTTTGGAGTGATCAATTGATGTTTTAAAAAACTGAACAAACAACATTATGTTCCATAAAATATTACATTGTGGGTGGAGAGGGGGCATTATTTATGTACTCATACCAATGTCATAAAATAACCTGCATGTCAAACAAATTACACTAAGATATGTGATATTTTATTGAATGTGAAGCCAAAATAAGTCCCATGATTGCCGTCCCTTTTAGGTAGGACTAAACCAGATAACTTCTGGCTGGGTCAAAGTTCAAGGTGCACCAAACTTTTGATAGAGAAGTGAATACCACAAGTCCTGTGATTGGTTATAAATGTGAGTGTGTTGGTTGTAAACAAATTTAGTTTCATCTGGGTAAAATAAATATGCAATTTTATTTCATCTAGTACCAATGTGTCAAGTAGCCTTGTGCTTGAAACATTGAAACATGTATGGGATACCTGTTAAAAAAAAAAAAAAAAAAAAAAAAAGTACTCGAATTTTGTGTGGAACTAGGGTAGTCATAGACGCTACCCGTTATCTCAGAACCGAGCAGCTTGACCACCAATTTTCTCTGGTTCACTTTAAGTGTCAGGGGTGGTTGTATTTATATCCATGGTGTTTATATCGGTAGGAGTTTGGATTTGGTAGTATACACCCTATAGGACCAACATGGAAGTACATTACAGTCTTCTCAAATCGCATAATGATTTTATAGAATGTTATTTAATTTTACAGAACTTGAAGGATTTTTTTTTCTTTCTCTTTTTACCAAAAGTGTTTTCCTTTTTTCTCTATTTTGATGCATACAAAAATTATATATGAAAAATATGTTTTAAAAACTAAAAGCAGACTATAGCTATAGCTACATAGATGGTATTTTGTTATGTCAGTGTTATAGACCTATCCTTAGTGATGTCACGCCACTGTCACACTGCTAGTTAAAGATTCTAATGCTGCTCAATATATGTGGCACTGTATGCAATAGTAACATTTCCTGTTAACATGTGTCAAATGCCTTGTTAAAATAATTCCTCCTCTTGTCTGCAAATTTCTAATAAACTAGTAATTTCATTCTTTTTTATTCTAGACTTGTGCTCATTAAAAAGTATTTTCAAAATATACAACAACTCGTTAACAAATTTCATTTTTATTTATTTCAAAATTCATGTACATGTGCTGTATTTGAGTGTACTCATAATTACCATTTTGACAACTTATGACTTTGGGTGGGCGGTAGAATGTCAATATCCGAGCACACCCAAATGCAGCATTAGATAATGTTAGGACTAGTGCATTTAGTTAGCCATTTCTCAAATACTAAAATCTAAAACCGCTAGACACCAAATCAATAGATAACAGCAGATGATTGGTAGAAAATGAGATCTGTATGCCCTAATTATGGATTTAGCCCAAATAAAATGACACAAAGATGAATATTAGAGTCCTATAATATGATAATGACATTTAACACTGATGGGCAAAAGTGTCCAAATAGGTTTTATCTTGCATGAGGCTCAGTGTTAAAATAGAAAATGATGACTATCGGTACTCCATGAATGAAGGTCTTCTATACGACAGTATTAGGAAGACTTCCTTCCTGGTGCTTCATTATGAAGACTTTCTTCCTGGTGCAACATTATGAAGACTTCCTGGTGCTGCATTTAAAATTAAGCTGAATTAGTTACAGCTTAGGACCTATATCCGGAAATCCTCTTAAAATCTAATTAAAATATCACCTATATACAAATGCACCTACAAATGAAACATATTTCTGTGGCACTGTTCTTTCTGAGTGAATTTATAAACTAATAGAACTACATGTACATAATGTGATCATGCATTCATTTTAGATGAGCTTAATTAAGTTTCAAAGATGGACAATATGAGATAAGTGCATATGGCTAAGAACCTGCATTTATCATAAATTATTAAATAAACACAGCTGTTTAGAAAAGTTACACATGAGTCAGGGATATATACTCTTCAAATCTAATTAAAACTACTTCTGCGCCTCTTTACAAACTCCAGGTGCAGATTTAGGTCAGGCCCAACAGACCAAGGCAAAGAATCAACACTGTTAGTGTTACAACGGCCCTCTATTAAAACATTGTGGATCTGCACCTGTTGTCAGTTATACATGTATTTCACTGTTCTTTCTGTGAGGATTAAAAACATTTAACATTGCCAGAGAATTATTCTTCTTAAGCTGGCACTAACTCGGCCCTTAAAATATCAAAATGCAGTTTCAAGTCTTCCGTAAAAACTTAATCTGGTCCACTTGCACAATTGTTTTCTCTGCACAAAAATGATAAAAACTCTTGTTTTGTCCGTATGTCCTGATGCTGATGGAGAAGAATTCTCTACAATTAGCTGCACAAGAATGCTAAAAACTGTCCCAATTTGAACGTGCAGTCAATGTTGGCCTCGTAAACCAGACTATCGGCATCATAGCTGGTGTGGACTGAAACGAACAGACAAGTATATATCTTTATAAAGTGTTGGGAGTCTTTTAATAATAAACAAAAATGAAGTCTAATTTTTTGCATGAAGTTTTTGTTTCTTAACAAACAAAAAATATATATAGATATACTAAACAACAACAAAAAAACAAATATTAATTTAGTTTTCTCTAATTTATTTTAAATTATTCAGTTTGAGTCCCATTAGGTTTTTTGTCTATTGAAATTATCAATTTCTGTCTATTAAAATTGTCAATTTCTGTCTATTAAAATTATCAATTTCTGTATTAAATTATCAATTTCTTTCTATTAAAATTGTCAATTTCTATTAAAAAAAATAATTCTGTCTATTGAAATTGTCAATTTCTGTCTATTAAAATTGTCAGTACTATGTAAATATTTTAGAATATTAATTTAATTTAATTTTGTTTATTTAACTATATTCTAAACTAGTTTTTGTGTTAGCTAAAATAATAAATACCATATGAACATTTTAGATCCATTGTAAAAATCTATTTATGGAACTAATTTTATCATGAACCCCCCCCCCCNNCCTTAAATTATTATAACATTTGCACTTCTTTTATTGTTTGGTATATATTAAAGCATGATGTAATTCGAACATACTGTACTGTTTGATCTGAACATTTGTTCTGTTACTAAGGACACATGACGACTGTTTGGGGGAAAAAGGTTTCTGTTATGTCAACATGCTATAGACATTCCTTTTATGATAACTTTCTCGGGTGTCGGTACTAGTAAAAGTGGGCAAATATCAATGATATAAATGTTCATCTGAGATGTGTCAGTATAAAAAAAAGTATTCTGAGTGTACCACTAAACAAAAACAAATTTTCATATCTCCTAAGTTCAAGGGCCATAACTCTGTCAATAATGGGAAAAACTCCATAGTAGTCAAACTTGATCAAGCTGTACACAAAATTTCATCTCTATGTTGAGACAAAACATGTAGTCCCCATGGATTAGATTAGTAGGAGATGTAATAACTTCTTACATCAAGCTGAACTATTTATGCAACACTTACCAACTTGAGTTGAAGAGCATCCAAACAGAGAAGACTTTCTCGTTTGTTTCAGATACGTCTTTGACAAACATTCCAGCTCATCAAGAATCTGCAAATCAACATAAAGTATTCTTATTTTATATTTTACCGGTAATACTAATTCAAGAAACCACAGAACTAAATTAATTAGACAAACATACTGAGAGTACGGTTAAAGCGAAACACATCCTCTACAGAGCAAAACACATTTTCATATCCTCTACAGAGCAAAACACATTTTCATATCTTCTAAGTTTAAGGGCCACAACTCTGTGAAAAATTAGAAAATCACCATGAAAGTCAAACTTGATCTGTAACAATAAATAATAAAGTTATATACAAAATTTCAGCTAAATATCTTGAGGCATATTGCGAAAAAGAAATATCTGGAATGTTTGTTTTTCGTATTTCCTATCTCCTAACTTTGAGGACCTCTGAAAATGAAACCTGATCTGTAACAGTACATGATAACAATACACACACAATTTCAGCTCAATATTTCGAGGCATTGTGGAAAAAAAAGGTCTGAAAAACTATGTAGGATGGACGGACAGACAGACAGACAAACAGACAGAAAGAAAGAAGGCCAGTGAAGAAATCTATAGTCGCCTTCTGTAGGACCAGCAGGTGACGAAATAATAAAACTATTATTACTTTAAACCATTAGCTCACTTTTATGATCAGTCTCTTCAACTTGAGACAGTCGGCAAGGAACAAAAAAGGAATCTTTCCATAATTTCCTTTCTAACAACGTACTGTAGGAAAGACGAGGATAACACTTATACTGGAATAATTTCCTTGGTGAAAATGGACTACAGGAAAACTTGAAATATATTTTTACCTCACTAATTTCCTTTATGACAATGCTCTATAGGAAAGGTAAGAAATAGATTTATACCTCAATGATTTCCTTGACGACGATGGGTTGTAGAGGAGAAAACTTGCGGATGACCCCTGCCTCACTGACCCCTGGGTTTGTCATGATGTAAATGAGAAGAGATTCCAACAGAAGTTTGAGCATTGGCCGATTCAGAGTGCCTTCTGGTTTTCTCCATGGCCGGCAGATCAACCGAACCTGTTCGTACATGCTGTAAGATAAAATATAAACTGTTCAGTATACATTTTAAAATGTAGTGCTTTTGGCAATACCAGTAATTAAATTCCGTTATATTCATTACAATTTATTGTCATCCCATTGGTAGAAATAACACTGTCATCATATCTGATGATGTCACTTTACATTAGTACTTTATCGTATTGAGCATTATTGTTTAAGAACCAAAGAATAAAAAATAAAAATAAATGAAATGTTTTTTGATTATTAATAAGTATGTTTTAAATTTAATTACAAGGACTGTATGTAAATTTTTTTACATTAATCTGTTTATGAGCAAAAACAATCATCTGCAAACTTATGTGTAAATGGCTTTGCTGATTCACACAATTTGCAAATTGACAATCCTTAAGTAAAATAGATAGTTAAAGGAAACATGACACGAAACCATATTATAGCTCATTTTAAAAGAAAAATGATATAAAAATAATATACAAATAAGTTTATAACAATAAAATACGTGTAGTTATCTTAAAATGAAGAAATTACACCGATATTTCTTCGTTTATTAAAGGATTGTATCTGAAGAAAGACGTGTGTATTTGATCGCAAAAGAAAAGATTGGACACAAACACCGCATAGTACTTTGGTGACAAACTATTTACAGCTTGAGACAACAACAGTACTTGGTTGCGAATGCCGAGGTGTACATTGTACATATTTGGCACAAAGATATACCTAAGCATGATGT
>JAECMU010134154.1:0-14091 GCA_016106625.1 Dracogyra subfuscus
ATGTGTATATATATAAACCACAATGTAGGCCTAACCATTAACCTCGATTTGTTGAGATGATGACTGAATGTCCATGACAGTGTGCTTGAATGACAATTATCAAAATCAATGATTTTGTCTTGGACACATTTGCAGGGGAAATTCGGAGGATGTGCTCAATACAGACGTTTTCGGGTGTCAATTCCACGCCCACCCCCGCTCAAGTAGATTTGTGTCTTAAATAGGCGGCGGGACGTGGCTCAGTGGTAAAGCGCTCACTTGATGCGCAGTCGGTTTTGGATTGATCCCCGTCGGTGGGCCCATTGGGCTATATAGTATTTCTCGTTACAGCCAGTGCGATTGTTGACAATACATCACTTTGTCACAGTCTAAATAGACGGATGATCAGGGAGGCCAAACTCAATATCAAACAACTCGTTTTGTTACTTTCTTGTCAAGAACAAACTTTGGTTTATGATAATATTTGTATCTGTTGCTCTTGGGGCGTTCGCTAGGGTCAGTTGGGTGATTGATCATTCCATTCCCAAGTATATCAACCATGTATTCCTGGCACGAGCTATTTATCCATAGCATCATGTTCCCTCGTTGGACTCGGTGGTGGGTGGGGGCATGGTTGATGAATATTCAACAATATCAATAAATATTAATAACAAACTATAGATGAGACCCTGTAAAAGGTCCATGCCTAGATTTCGGATTATTTGTCATCTGATGAGGAGTTCACGATAACTATCTATGTCAAGAAGTCGAAAGTTCTTTATGGTGATGCTTGGCCAAAGTTTCACATCATCGAATCTTTTGACGATGGAGTCATGCAAATATATCACTATTTTCTATTCAATAAGGAATTCAATTATTGGCTGGTGAGCTAAAATATGTAAAGAAGTTCAGGAATGGATCGCTATTGATAGAATGTTCCACAGAGTGCTATTCCAGGTGTTTTTTTAAAATAACGTTATTGTGCAACATTTTAATTAAAGTCAGTGCACAAGCGTCCGTTCACTCATGAAAGGGTTTCATTCGATCTCAAAATTTGGAAGGAGTTAGTGAAGATGTGATTTGTGAACATTTCTCTTTACAAGGTGACACAGCCGTCAAGCAGATTGAAGTGTGTCAAAATAAGGAGGTGTTTTTTTTTTTTAGCAACACTTTAATCCTTACATTTAACAAGTCACTGCTTCCAGACTTTATTAGCCTGCGTACTCAACAATACCAGTTGTACCTTTGTTCCAAACCCTTTATCGGTGCTTTAAGTGCCAAAAATATGGCCATGGACAAAATACTTGCCGTGTCAAGGTGACATATGCCTGCTGTGTTCAGTTCGACCACGATAGCAAGACATGTCAGCTTGTAATGGTATGTATACATTGCAAGGTTGAACAGGTTGAGTGCCCAAAATGGACATTTTAAAAACTAGTACAACAAATAAAGGTTGAAAAGCATCTGTCGTTTACTGAAGCGAGAAGGTTGCATGAGACCACGACTCCTGCTGCATCAAGAAAGTCCTACGCTGCAGCTACAGCGGTTTCTACAACAAGCATTTCGGTTCAAAGATATCGTAAGTGGCCATTTACTAACGCTGATCGATTTAGAAGACTTTCAGACATTCAAAGGCACAAAAACTAGCAACAAAAGCTGTTAACAAACAAATAGCTAAATCAACTCGGGTGTCTTCAGATTCGTCTTCGGGACGCTTAAAAAACACCTGACCAGCAACAGTTGCCACTTTCAAATATTAATGAGACTTTGGATGATTTGGACGAGATGGACATCTGTACATAAAATCATTCACAATCAAACAGACCACCTCCAAAGCCTAAAGTAAATATAACGTCCATACCTCCGCCCAATGCAAAATAAAATCCTACAGTGGAACTGCCGTAGGCTGAGGCCCAATTTTGATGACTTAAATATTTTAATTAAAAAACATAATCCTCTTGCAGTGTGTCTTCCAGAAACATTCCTGAAGAACAATCATCATATTACTATATGAGAAGATTTAACCTTTACAAAATTTGGAGCTGGACCATCCCTTAATTGGGTCGATGAGACGAAAATGCGTATTTTTATCGATAATTAATAAAGATATTGCATTTTGTTGGGTGCCTAGGCATGTTGGCATACACTTTTTCAAGAGTAATGAAAAGGCAGAATTTAACAGCTGCTAAGTCTGCTTTGGATTGCCTCATGCCAGGGTTGGTATACCTTAAACTGATGTTAAGGATAGTATTAATCAATTTATCTGTTCGACTTGTCAAGTTGAGTAGAACGGTACGGTTGCGAACAAGCTTCGTGTTGTCAAACCAGTGTTGGGATGATGGCAGTCCTCCTATAGGCAGTGCAGGAAGAATGAAATAGTGTTGTGTCGTCCTCGCATTTTGGTGGAGTGTCAGTATCTAAAGGAAACTCAAAAAGCTATCTTTGGCCAAAAAAAATTAATGGAATCCTTTCAATTCCATCCATTTTTATTACAATTTCTTCGTTTTAATCATACTGATTTTATTTTTAATTCTAGTTATCTGTGATATTTGTATTTTTTACAGTTCTTTACACTGTGTTTTAATTTAACTGTTGGATTTTTATACAGTTGTTAATCATTACTTTATTTTTGCATTTACCAGAGTTTGACACCCAATAGCCGATGTACTTTCCATGCTTGGGTGTTGGTAACCATCATTCTAAACATTAACATCCGAAAATATCCGAAAATGTCCGAGCAACCTGTAATATATCGTGGTGCATCACGCCAATTAAAAATCCTTACAAATAGTTGTTTCCTTAAATTTAAAAGTAACATAAGCATACACAAATTTAATACATAGTTAGTCAATGAAAATGCTAAAAGATATTTTATTTTTGGTGAAATTTGATGATTTTTGTTTTCTTTTACAGGAACGCACTATGACTGATTGACTGATACCTACCGTGGGTACAGCGGAGCAAAATACTAAATATCTGTATAAGAAACATGGTTAAACGAAAACGAACACGTGAAGTTATTGAAAAACCCACCAAGATTAAAAAGACAAACTCTGAAGTTGTGTTACCTGCAGTGGTCAGTTCAGATGAACCAGTTAAAAGTCAGGTATTACAGAATTTGGGTTTTATTATTATCATTATTCGCAGAATTTAATTTTTCGGGATGGGGGAGGGGTATCATCGACGTCCCAAACTGCATTCAGTGATTCACCTAATGACAAAAACACAAATAAGATACTTACGGAAATACTATTCCACATTTTTGAGCTACAATACATGAAACAAAATAGATTGCAATCAGTTAATGTAGGAGTATCATATGAATAATTTTAACGAATCGGAGTCATTTCGTACCCAAGTCATATCGTACCATCCATTTCGTACCATGCTGCCTGGTCATTTCGTACTATAGTCATTTCGTACAATTGCAAAAAGTCATTTCGTACCCTAGTCATTTTGTACCATCATACTGACACATTAAACAAACATAGCCCTTAAAGCAGGTAAGATGAATACATTTCAGGTCCAAGATAATCCGTATTGTTTTGAATACCCTACAATTTTTATCAAACAACAGACAGGCTGCAAAATGACCGTGTTCGCATCGCAAAATGCGATGCATAATCTTGCGATCGCGATACGATATTCTAACAATGATTAGCAGTTTGCGATGCATATTTTTTGCAGCCAAACTGAATTAGCGCATAGCCTAGTTTTCCGTGGTTTTATCACGGCCTCGATTTGCGATAAAAATCTATTGAGATCATGGGTGAAAAAGTGCACTCAAAAATCTTGATCAACCACCTGCATGTGTGTGCCAGTATTTTGATTAGAAAATACTGTCGAATACGCGGGGGTTGTAACGTTCAATGTTTTGACAAGAACAGTGACGTAGCACTGTACGGTACTAGTTTCAACGTCATCAGGGTAACTTAATTTGCGAGCGGCCATGACCTTGATGCTTATATCGAAACTAACAGCAAATAAAATTCCACCAAACGTTTTCTTATTTAGGCTAAAAGTTATATTGGTTTAAAAATCGGTAGATTAGAACTTTACTTCTTTCGTCGATCGAAAACATTCTATTTTTAGGTTGCTTCGCTGTGTCGATCGAGTTTGCCCGTAAACATCACTTAGAATAAGGTAGATGACCAACGTCACCAAGTGTGACCACTGGTGATTATTATTTCTAACATATATTGTTGTCCAACTCAACAAGTGATAGTGATGGTCAGTCACATGTACAGTTCTGTACTTTTTAGTTTTTTCGTGTTAAGCAACACACAATGCAATTGTAAGTCTGTACATTCAATAAAAACAAGCATTTTTAATGAAAAGAATGTGTTTTATAAATTTTTACTAATTTTATAAAAGTGCTAATCAAAATTCAGTAGTTGCTATTCAATTCTTCATCCAGTAGGAAAAACTGCTAATCAAAATTTTAAAAACAAATTGCACCCTGACAGAAAACAACTTAGAAACAGATTACTTGCAAACTTGTATGGAAGAATATGTCTACGAAGGGAAATAGTTTTTACTGTAAGAAGTCGGCAATAATCCAGTTGACCAAAGTGCGCTTTTTATATTCACTATTAATAAATATGCCAATAATAATAAATAAATTTGAACACATATAAATTTTAGTTAACAGTTGAAATGTCCAAATATTACTTATTTGCATCTTATTTGTTTAAGAAATAAACAATAACAACCATTAAAACAATAACTACTCTTTTGAATGCCAAATTATCCAATTGCACTATCAGAGTGATTGTTATGCCATGGTACGATATGACTTTCAGTTATGGTACGAAATGACTAGGGTACGAAATGACCATATTAGGTACGAAATGACTATGGTACGAAATGACCATGGTACGAAGTGACTAGCAACCATTTTAACATGCTCATATACCACTAGAGGTTCAAGCATGTCCGTCTCTGGATAGCCAGTGACTTGCTCCGGGACAGAACAAAATCAAGGGGACAATTTACATCCACAAATTAAATAGTGGGCCTTTAAAATTTAATTAATAAAGAAACTTCTACTCATTAAATTTGGTTGCTGGATTAGATCGGGCGGTCCAAAAAGAAATTAGATAGATAACACGTTTTGGGAGGGGTGTGTGTGTAAATGGACAGAATTTTTAAAATGGCAATTAGTAATAGTAAAAGAAATTAGTAAGATTAAAATTAGAAAGAAAACAATTACAAGCCAAAAATAATTTAATTGACTGCTCAGCGAATATTTATATAATTTAAAGCATTTTAAAAGGACAGTCCCCCCGGTGAACCGCCCCTGCGGGTCTTGTCTTCTTCTGTGAAGCAGGAGGGACTGCCCCTGGCGGTAGAGCTGCCTAGTTGGGTTCCCCCTGAGCTGCTGTGGGACGCCGTCTCCTACTTCAATTAACGTGAACAATCAACAATGTGGACATAAAGCAAATATATTCTAGTAAAGAAAAGTGAAACACCCTGTGGTAAACAGGAAAGAGTGTGATGTTTCTGTTAAGGTGCATGTGTTTGCAAAAAGTGTCGTGTGCAAGTCATCATTTTCCATTTTTAATGCCACTATGTGAAAAAAATAGTTGTCGAACACTTTGTTTAATATGTTTTTAAAAATAAAAATAAATAAATTTGTTAAGCGTTGTGTTGCGGTCTGTATTTTATCAATACTCATCGCTAACACTTGATGTCATTACTGACACTGACAGGCATTATGTTTAAACCAGTGAATAGTTAAAACAAATATAATTAATTTGTTAAACAAATTGCTTTTTAATTAACAGGTTATATACTTAAAATTATTTATAATTGTTATAAATGGATTATAAAAACTATTCACAACAATAAAGGCACAAAAATGTAGCATATCTTTTGCAGATCGAATATAATAATTGAAAACAAATTCTAACAACAGGGGTCTTAAAACATGTGCATTTTTAATGCTTTGGCCTTGTTGATCTGGCACATGTGAGATCATGTGTTATGCACCAAATGTTAATTCATCTTTCATCCAATTGGTTTAGATTCCATCTGTCTCGGCAAGTTTGTTTTGATTTCATCTTTCTTGCCCACTAGACTGATGTACAGATCAAGTGTGAATTTCACAGCAAATTACCCACTTCTGACAAAGTTATGGCTTTGAATATTTGTTGAGCCATGTAGGGGACATTTATGCTTTAGCAGTAGGCCTAAATCTCTAATTATTAATTTTTCTAAAAGCTAATTAAAACATCAAGTTGTCCAGGGCTTTCCCCAGGGTGTTTAGCTGCTACGGCCTGTGCTCCCTTAGCCAGTCAAGTAAGCGCCTTCATGTCTGGTAAGCGCCTTAATTGCAGGACCGTGTCGGCTTAATTTGTAATATGTATACAAAACAATGGAGCTGTGATCCGTAACGTCATTCACCGTTTTAATTGTCGGCGGGCTTGTGCTGGTCACGTGGCACAGGTGATTGGCTACTATTAATCCGCCAGATAACTGCTTGTTGTAATAATGTCTATATGCTAATTTTAATAATCACGGTTATTAATTTTAATGGAATGCATTCGACATGTATGACAACAATGTGACAGCGATTCAACGTTTGGAAGATATGTAACTTGCTATTTTAATTTTATAAAGTCTTTGAACCAAAGTAATAAAAACAAACCGACAATGCATGTCAATTTGAATACACATGCCAGTTCAGGGCCGAATGACGTATTGGCTATCCCAAGGGCTGAGTTCAGCCAGACCGAGTGAAAAGAAAACGTTCGCTACACTGGTTTGTGCGCTTCACGTTAAACCAAATGGACATGACGGACACCAATCAAATAGTTCGCGAACGTTAGGATGAACGTTCGTTGGCTGAACTGAGTAAAGCTCTCGGCGGAATATACGTCACGCTTCAAAGTCAACTGACACTTGTGTGTCAAGAGACATCGTTGCGAACATGAACAATACAAGTACACAGGAGTAAATCTTGATGTATATATGTAGTAAAACAATAACCGTTTGCATCAATGAATAGCTAACGGCAGTTTCATTTATTTCCTTTGTCTTTGTTAATTTTGTACCTATGGTAGAGAGCACGCACTGAGATCGCGATCGCGGAAAATGAACATGCAGTATTTATAAACATTTATACAAATTGCAGTTATACATACACTGAATTAGTTTACAATAATTATATTTGTTGGATAATGCTAGATATATATTTGTTAAACTGTGAGGTGACATTAAATAAATTAGCTGAATTTTGAAAAGACCGTAAAATTTAATTTTATTAACATTTGTTTTTGGGTGGGTTTTTAAAATTGAAATACTGTGATGTCAGCATTCTTCGCTTAGGTATTTTACAAGCAGACAGTACAACAGGCATTTAACACGACCCTGAAATCAATAGCAACAACATGGCGCAAAATAATGAAAAAAGGTTTTACCACCCCAATTGTTTTTTGTTTTTTAAACCTGCATAAAAACCACCCCAACACAATTTGATTTGATGGATCCAACCCACTACCCCACTTCTTTTGGCTTGATTTGTGTTATAATGATGCTAAATATGTAAGCGCCTTAAACAAATCCTGGGGAAAGGCCTGTTGTCACTGACATGGCCATTTCTATGCAGGACTCTGATAATGAATGTGTCAAAGGGTCTAGGTGTGCTGATTACACACTGCATTACTGAGAAGTAGGCCTTAATTGAAACACCTTGATCTTTGATATAGGAAAAGTTTAATTTTGAGATATTTTGATTCAATAACTGAAACTTGAATTTGAGTGTGTGACCAAGTCAAACAGAGTAGTTGTGAGGCTGATAAGAGGTGTTAACTTGTTGCCATAAAGACCTGTGTACCACTATCATTCCAAAATAAAATAAAATTGCTTCTCGTTTAAAAAAATATATTTTTTAAATCTTTCATATTTTTGTTTATTCCTACTTAATGTCACTAATATGTAAAACTAATAAATATATTTGTCTGAATATATTAGCATGTTGTACTAGAACTCCTTATCGGAAATTTCTAATCATTCAAAATGGTCTGCCGAATTCCCTGTTCATGGATTATAATTGTTAAGTAACAAGTTTAAATTGAGTAAATTTAGAAAGTAGTATAAATACTATAATAATGTATTGGTTATTACTCAACACTGATTGTTTTGTTTGCAGACAAAATGGACAAACAAGCAGAGAGTGTTGGTGTTTTCTTCCCGTGGAATTTCGTACCGGGCCAGACATTTAATGAATGACTTGAGAACTTTGATGCCGCATTCCAAATCAGGTAATGTTACTATTTAAAAGGTATAGTACTTCACATTTTATCAGAGATTATAAAAAAACCCGGAAAAAAACCCCACTGTATGTTTCTGTTATTGCGTTATGTATTTAGTGTAGATCATTAACACCAAATACACATTAAATGTTACATTTCTTTTTATCTTTCACTTTCAGAGTCAAAGATGGACAGAAAAGACAAACTTTTTATCATTAATGAGGTATGTGGTGTTTTAAGTAGTGTGGGAAATAAAATACATTTTGTGATTCATCATCAGTTTGTCCGATTATAAATTATAAAGCTATATTTTTGGGTGCCTAAATGTAAATAGGCATTATTCCTTTGGAATGTTTTTTAAAATACCACCGAAATTGTAAAGAGTAATGTACCGGTAATATAGTTGTTTTCAAATCCTATAATATTAAAAACACGTCTTGTATGTGTAAAATAAATACTTTGATTTACCTGATCATAAAATTTACTTGATTTAGTTCAACTATTTTAAGATTTCTGTGAGCCACTTTCCCTGAATGTCTTCAGACAGCCAATAATTATAGTTCAGTTGATGGTTTAAAAATGTTTACTTTTGATTTTGTTTATTTTCAGGTTTGTGAGATGAAGAATTGCAATAAATGTCTCTTCTTTGAGGGGAAAAAGAAAGAAGATTTATACTTGTGGTAATAATAGAAATATGTTTCTTAAACTTAAGTTTTGCGCTATTCACGAAAATATATTTAGCGCGAAAAATTATAAATTCAACAGATTGTGATCAGTTACTAATTGTGGATGATGCGATAATGGCAACTTGTAACTACTACTAAACATGCATGATCTGAGCGATCAAAGAAAAAACAACAAAAATGGAAAACTTCAAATATTTTACTTTATTACAAAAAACATTTTTTAAATTCCAAAACCATCCAAATAAATACATATAAAGCAGTAATTAATGATCAAAACACATTGATGAAAAATCTATAAGTTTATGCACTGTTTAATATTCCAAAGATGTTACAAAATCGGCTTACCCACTACTGAATATCCTCATTGTCAGTCATCGAGAATGCCGGCTTTGCGAAAACCATTTCGAATCAATTCGGTCTTCTTAGAGACGATCTCGCACACCTCGATGACCCACTGAGCATGAATTGGTTTCACAACACTCGATTTTATGTTCACATTCACACTTCTTCTAACACTGTTCATCCTCTGACGCTTCGTTGGTTTCGGCCATTTTCTTCATTACTTGACCAGAATACCACACGTGAAAGCATTGTTTCAATTCCTCTTTGAAAATCCGGTTCACTGTTAAATACAGGGGCAGCAGTTGATCCGTACATGCAGCAGGAATATACACAATGGCAATGTTTTTTTTCTTCAACAGTTCACAAATTTTCTCAGTTCTGTGTGCCTTGAACACATCAAAAAGACAAACTGCTTTTTGATCATTTGGTAACCCAAGTTATGTACGGGTCGCAGTAACATACGGGTCAATGACGTTCTCGATGTACTGTAGCATGCTGGTTTTGTTACTCCAGTGTGTCTCCGTATGAGTAACGTCCCAATCAGTCAGAAAGTTTATGTTTGGGTGACATTGGTTGGTTTTTCTGGCGTAGATCACTTGAGGTGGTAGCATGGTGCCACTCTTGGTTACTGCTAACAAAACAGTGATCTGTCGTTTGTCATCGACCCCTGATATTGTCACCTGTTTGGCTCCTCTTTCTTCCATTGTCCAGTCACCCCCAGGAATGAGTGATACGCCCGTCTGGTCCAGTCACCCCCGAGAATGAGTTATACGCCTGTCTGGTCCAGTCACCCCTGGGAATGATTGATATGCCCGTCTGATCTCAGTTAATGATCAGCTTGTCGGGATCGAATCTCTGTTTACTGTGTCTGTCACTCGTTTTAGAAAGACCTTCTTTATTTCATCAACGTCGCTGGGAAGATGTTTAACGTCTTTGGTTCCTTTTCTTTTGATGAACCCCATTTAGCCCATGGTACTGCCATATTCCTTTAGCATGGATCTGTGCCGTTTTCGCAGAATGTCATCAGCTGCCACCAAAACCATTCTGACATTGATAACACCACCAGCTAGTCGTGTTTTCTTTATCCACAGTTTTACTACTTCTTCTTTGTCTCCTAACTTCGGCCTTTGTCCTCTCTGTGCTTTTACCAGCTGGCGTGGCCTATCACCAGTGTGAATCTGCTCTTTCAGAAATGCCTTTTGGTTGAGATCTGATGAAAATCTTCTGGTGGCCTTCATAACTCCATTTTCTATGGCATAGACTGCTATCTTCGCACAAATTGTTTCATCGTAAGTCTGGTATTCTCTGCGCTTTCTCTTCTTAGAATTTTCCTCTAACGTCAGTTTGTCGACAGACGTGTTTGCAGCAACTATTGTATCAGTCTCGTTTTCAGTTTTACTTCCACAGGGATTTGGCAGACTGGGCATTTTCGGTTTTGGTGAGTTTTTCAGCCACACAAGTAAAGACATGTTGAAGGTAGTGAATTAAAATATTATTTTTTCGTACATACGAAATTATTTGAAAACAAAATCCAATTTGAGCTTCTTACAAATATTAAGACGACCAGAAACACATTGAATATGCAGACACTGATATTCTAAATAAGAATTTTGTTTTAATATGTAAGTTTAATCGTAGAAATATTTTATTAGTCGAAAACATTTTACAATGCAGCAAACTCAGGAATGTCTCTTTAATTGGTCTCCTATTTATGTCTAATTAATCCCTGTTAATCCCCTACAAGTTACTGGCGCTCAATTGATGGTGGAAGCAGGATTTACTGATATAAAAAAAAGTTGTTTACGCGAAATATTAATTCCGTGAATAGAACAAATTTTCTATAGCGCAAAAATTACACCCCTCGAAAATAAAGTATTTTACAGTATGCCTTTACCTGGGAGCAGCCATCTTGTGTGTTTTTAGCTGGTTCGGGGGCCGGTGCAACACGACTGGTATATAAAAGATCCCTTGTCACAGTAGGACAAATGTATCACCTGTGTTTTCTGATGACTGCCAAATGTTTGACATCCAATAGCTGATGATTAATAGATCAATGTGCTCTAGTGGTGTTAAACAAACAGACGTCCAACAGCTGATGATTAATTAATCAATGTGCTCTAGTGGTGGTGTTAAACAAAACACTTTTTTGTAGCTGGTTCTGACCACTCTGGACAGTCCCCACGAAACAGTGACCGGTGTTCTTATTATCACACACACACATGCCAAACCAATCACAGGTGCAGGCAGCTGGAAGAACGGATTAACTAAACTGTCAATTAATAACATAATTAAGTAATGATCATATCTAACAAATTGTAATAATGTTTAGTGAAAAATCATGTTATATAGTAGTGACAATGATTTGTTTTAATTTCCAGGGCAGCAAATTCTCCAAGAGGTCCATCAGCAAAATTCCTCGTAGAAAATGGTATGTCCAATCACATTATAAATTATTATCTGCTTAACATTATAATATCTTTTTTAGTAAAGTTCGAATTTAAAGTATTTAATACACTCTTTCTTTCCTTCTTCCTTCCTTAACTTCTCTTTTGTTGTTTTGTCATTCTCTTTAAATCTTTCCTCTACCTTTATCTTCACTGTTAACCCCACATATTAGTGAACTCCATGTTTTCATGCTTATAAATATTATTATATTGATTCTAATTGTACTATATTATATTATATATATACATGTGTGTGTGTATATGTATGTATATATGTATATATGTATGAGTGTGTATGTATACGTATGTGTGTATATATGTATATGTATATATACTAGCAGAAAAAGGTTCCTGTGCATTACTAAAAGTGGTGTGATTTTCTTATTTGTAATTAAATCAACACAATTATTTCACACATTATTTATTTGCCATTTACGCACAATACCAAATCCAGAAAAAAAACGTCTGGCATTGTTGTTACCAACCTCTGGGTCATACAGAGGGGTGGCATCGAAAGTGAGTTCACAATGTCACTACCGTGTATGGCCACCGTTGATGACACCAGATGGTTCAGAAACCCTTGTGAGATGTTGTTCCAGACCTGAACAAGGTCACAACCCATTTGGTTCAAGGTCAATGGCAGGTTTGGCAGGAGAAGTAGGCGTCTCTCCATTTCGTCCCGTATATACTTAATGGGCGACAGGTCAGGCTAAACAGCGGGCCAAAGCAGTGTGTTGACATTCTGCTGTCTCAGGAAGTCGGTCGTTACACGTGCGACGTGAGGGCGAGCGTTGTCTTGCTGCAACATGACAATGCCACGTTGACCGTGAAGGAACAGGAGCACATGCAGTCTTATGATCTCATCCCTGTAGCGTACGGCAGTCAGATTTCCACCCACAATCACCAGCTGCGTCCTCCCGTGTGATATAATGCCTCCCCTCACCATGACGATCCTACCGCCGAAACCTGCACAACGCAAGCGTCAGCGTAGCGTTCATTAAGACGTCTGTAGACTCGATTTCGACTATCACTACTGTCCAAATGGAATCTAGACTCATTGGTGAATAGCACACCTGACCAGTCGCGACGGGTGAATCGTAAGTGCTGTCTAGTCCATGCTAGACGCTCATTTCGGTGACGTCATAGCAGAATAGGACGTATTGCTGGTTGTTGCGGCCTGATGTTGTGCTCCAATAAACAGCTGCAAACTGTCCTGGCACTGATTGCTCTCAACCCAGGGATGGTTCTGGCTGTCAAAGTTGCCGCCTGAAATCGATTCAGCAGATGTGTTACCTGAATATGGTTGTCCTGTGCTTGTGACGTCACATGCGGGCGACCTGAATGTGGTCTGTCTCTGGTGTTTCGATGCACGCCAAAACGTCTTGCGACCTCGTTATGCACCATTCCAGTTTTGAGCATCCTGACCGTGCGGTGATGTTCAAATTCAGTTAGGTGTGGCATAGCGTAAAAGCCATTTAAAATTAATTAGAGTTGTTTTTCTAGACAGTGGTTTAGGCCTCTACCGTTTTCCGTTGCAAAATTAACAAGGACATGTGCACCTATACCACATGATCAGCAAATTGGGTTACGAGTCTTGCACGTGCGGCACACGAACAACACGTGCGATTGCAATATCAAGGATAAAGTTTTGAACATAATTGTTGGGCACATGTCTCCTGAACATTATCCTGCGATTATGATTTTATTCAACTTTTTACAATGCCCAGGAACCTTTTTTCGCTAGTATATAATGTTCATATGTACTTATAACATGGATGTAAGGTAGTGCAATCAGGGCCCCTAACCCTGAGACCACCATACTTGTGTGTCTGGGGTCAATAAACTTTAAAAAAAAAATAATAATAATAATTAGAAAGCAGTTTAAAAAACAATTTGTTTGTCAACATTACCTGTCCCCAACAGGTGCACCTCCCCCCCCCCCCCACGCAAGTGGTCTGGTCCGAACATCCCAACAGCCAACAGATTGACCTAAAATTCTTCTACTGTATGCGGCTGTAGTTCTGATCATGTGACTATAACTTCTTTCTTTTTGTCTTCGCTGTGTGGTTCGGACGTCTTTTCTTACCTTGTATTATTATAGTGAATTCGTTTCTGCCATTGTCTTATTATGATTATGGCTATAATGCAGAGGTGGGGAAAAGCCCTTTTTTGCCGGTCTAGGACCGATTCTCGATCTCTGAGACCGAATTATTATTTTTTTAAACGTGCGTTTGCCGGTCCCACTTTTGTCCTTCTTGTCAGTCCGAAGCACTTGTCCATTTCTATTACTGGATCAAATACCAGTAAATCAAGTGGGGATCGACCTACCCAGACATCGATATCTCGTACAGGATTTAAAATAATAAATAAATAGTGGTCAATAAT
>JAECMU010134176.1:0-18953 GCA_016106625.1 Dracogyra subfuscus
CACGCGGTCCGTGACTACAGCTGTTCACTGTATGCCCGTATATGGTATGGTCATGTGACAATATGCATTATAGTTGGGAGTAATTATCGTTCTGAAATTCATGTGATGTTTTTTCAGTCGGTAATGTTAATAATGAGCTTAATTTATTTATGGCATTACTTTACAGTTTAATGCACCGTCCCAACAAAACAATATATATTAGAAATATAATACTTGTTTGAAGAAAAAATACCATTTTGTATTTTAAATTTGCTATATGAAAGACTGGTCCCAACACATGTCAAACAAAGATGGCGGACAGTTGGAAAGAATACGTTTTTACCATTGAAATGACAATAAAACAAGTAATGTTTTATTATTATTCATCAAACTTATAATGCATTCAAGCACAAAAAACTGCATAATATTGCATGATGGGGTGTTTTATTTGTACTGTGGACATATTATTGATACATAATCTGTGAAAGGCTATACGGGTCTGATCAAAATTTATAAGTCCGGGTCTGATCAAAATTTATAAGTCATGTCGCGAGTATGTTCGATCGGAAATTTATGCGCTAATTTGTTGCCTCCGTGTATAAGCCGACCCCCTTCTTTTGGAAACTGTTTCTAGTCTTCAAAAGTCGGCTAATACACGGCAATATACGGTACATCAATTGTGCCTGGTACAGAGTCTATAGAGGGGATTAGGCCCGACCCACCTCACCTGTATTAGAATTGCAACTCACAGCTTCAGTTGTTAACTGTTAACACCCTTTGGTAGATAAAACATTTAATGATTAGTCGCCATCTAGAAAATCGAGACATCACTTTAAGCACACTTCAAACTGGAAAATAGTGTGTGTGTATTAATTTTGCGACATAAGGTTGGATGCGAACGACACGAAATGTATATGCACAAATTTGCTTCACAGTTTATTGTTAAATATAATTCTGTTTAGTTAAATGTTACTTCAATTTGGCTACAGATATTCTGATCAAGCTCACCAAATTGCTATTCATGTTTTTGGCCTTTAGCCTAAACCCTACAAGTATTTTTATTATGATTTGTTCTTCTTTTGCAGAGCCAACTTTACATTAAAGTAACATGGGATAAAAACGGTTAACAGTTTTAGTGTTCTCTGAATAATAACTAAAAAAGTGTTAGTTGCAGTAAAAATATGTATATACATACATGTGCACATACAGAGTGGTGTTTTAAAAGGGACTGACTATAGTTATTAAGCAGTGAGAAATAGGTTGGTGTTTTATTGGAAAATAAAAACAAACATGGAGATCCATGGAAGTGCATGTATGTTTGTTCTCGCCTGCTGTCGACCATGTGTCAGATTTACCACATTCTAAAAACATAAACAGTCACTGCATCAGCAGTGAAGAAAACAAGGCGTCTAAAATTAGACATTCACTTGTGATCTAACGTTACCATTCCAAACGTGCCAGGTTCTAACAGCCATCAACCAAGAGAAAAGTTTATTTCTAAAACGCAGTAGACATCAATTCCCAGGTTGTCAAGTTAGCAGTGAAGGTTTACCAATGTTAATACAACTCAACAATACAACAGTAAAGTTTATTTCCAAAACGCAACAGACCTCAATTCCCAGGTTGTCAAGTTAGCAGTGAAGGTTTACCAATGTTAATACAACTCAACAATACGACAATAAACTTTATTTCCAAAACACAACAGACATCAATTCCCAGGTTGTCAAGTTAGCAGTGAAGGTTTACCAATGTTAATACAACTCAACAATACGACAATAAAGTTTATTTCTAAAACGCAGTAGACATCAATTCCCAGGTTGTCCAGTTAGCAGTGAAGGTTTACCAATGTTAATACAACTCAACAATACGACAATAAACTTTATTTCCAAAACACAACAGACATCAATTCCCAGGTTGTCAAGTTAGCAGTGAAGGTTTACCAATGTTAATACAACTCAACAATACGACAATAAAGTTTATTTCCAAAATGCAAAAGACATCAATTCCCAGGTTGTGGACTTAGCAGTGAAGGTGTACTGATGTTAGTCCAACTCAACAATACGACAATAAAATTTCCATCGGAACACAATCTATCCTGTTAAACACAGGCATCTGACAATTCAAACTTTCTGTAAGCCATTTATGGGTTACGTGAAAACAACTTCAGGTAACCCAGTTAGTTTTTATGTAGCCCGTCATGACCATGTAAATGATGGTATAAATTCAATGCGCAAATGAAGAATGGGTTATGCAAATTATACTTACGTGAGCGATGTACAAACAAAATTATTACTTTTACCATTACGCAAACACAGACAGTCATATTCACACATGCATGTATACACACACAGAGACAGATGTGTGTGCAGGTATGCACGCACACAGACAGACACACCGCTATGGAAATGAGTTCAAGATCTTCAGTCACAATTATGGATTTTCTGTTATGTTTTAAAAGTTTATTGAAGTACCCTAAAAAAAAATATGTCAACTGTCTGAACCAGTCAAGCCATTCATACAAATGTATATGTTGTGGGTTTTTTGTTCATACCCAGATGAACTTAAAAGAAATAACAAACAATATTAGAAATTAAATTTGAAACATATTAATAATTATAGTAACACAAATATGATCACATTTTATCGGTACTTTGATTTTTTTTTTTCTTTGTTCCTCAATAAAACAAAGAACAAATATAAATTGACATCATCCGATGTGATATGATACTCTGATGACATAATATTTACATTCATGCACAAAAGAATACATTCATGCTAGCACTAGACAAATGGGATGCTGAACTATATTACACATTGATGGAAAAGAAAAATTGAAAATACTGTTACAACTGTTGTCTAATATAGTTTTTTTCAAAATTCACAAGCTGTTGCCTTTGTAAAGAAAATTAGTGTTTTCTGTATTTAACAACAGTTATTGCAACACTTTTGTCTACAATATACAACCTGTTGCAGCCAGCCAGGCTAATACGGAATACTATGTACTGTCCCACTGGTATGACAGTACATACCGGTTTCTGATATTCTGATAGACATATTGGCTGTGTTGAAAGCCTCCACACTTTTAATATATCCATGGAGGGGTGGGGGTGTAATAATATTACCAAGCTGCAAAGTTAGCATGATTACGGACTTCTGCAAATCCCAGATTTTGGGTTGGAAGTATAAAATTATGACATGGAATCCTAAAACGTCTATATTACAAATTATTTAACAATTCTAATGAATCATAAAAAGAATTCCCAATAACCCATCATTCTGTTAGTGAGCACTTTACCACTGAACTACATCCTGCCCCCAGGCCCTCTAGTGTGTTTATCAGTAGGTGACCTGTAGGCAGAACATTTTTAGCAGCCATTGCTGCTGGTCCTGCTGCCTATTTTTCATGTTTACCGTTATAAAACTTTCTGGATTCAGTAAATATAGTGGGCAGGATTTAACTTGGTCAGTTGAGTGTTCACTTGAGATGCTATCATCGCAGGATCGAACAACCTTAGTGGATTCATTAAACTGACTGGGTTTTTCTTGTTCCAATCAGTGCACTGGTCAAAGGCCATGGTATGTGCTTTCCTGTTTGTGGCAAAGTGCATATAAAACATCCCTTGCTGCATTAAGAAAAATATAGTGGATTTCCTCCAATGACTACGAGTCAGAAATTCCAAATGTTTGACATCCAGTAGCTAGTGATTAATTATTCATTGTACTCTAGTGGTGTCATTAAACAAAACTTCTTTTTAAAATAGTAAATATAGCCAGTGTTTCAGCCTCCTACTTTAACACTCTGTCTGGATGAACCAGAATCTGTGTTTATAACACTTGAGAGTCTAGGCTCAAATCTGTGATGATGTCACACACAAGCTAGATGTTGTCATGACATTACATTCTCAGGGGATATTAGTCTTGAGCCTAGACTGTAAAGGTTTTTTATAAGCACATGGGCCAGATCGTATTAAGTGGTCAATTTTTTATTTTAAAGGTCACTACGGTAAATTGTATACCAGTAGTTCCAGGGATTACAATGGAATAAATTTAGGTTTTTGCCAATTATCAACGACAATTATTCAAAAGTGTTTTATTTAAACATACAGTTTATTAGCGAAAGATATTGTAGCTGTATGTACTTGGTATGAAAATTAGCAATTGGCTAATTTGGCAATCAACAGGCTGAGCTATGGCATACGGTGGAAACTACAGCATACTAATTAAAAAAACAAATGTACATCTCATTTTCAACAAAACTACCACCTTCTAAAAACACATATCAGTAATCACAAAAACAAGCAAGCAGAAGAAGAAAAAAAATCACATCTTCAAAATCAATCTATCAGCATCAAACCATTCCAACTGAAAAAAGCGGAACTGTTAATCAATTTTATCACATTCAAAAAGACTAAAAAAACAAGTATCTTGAAAGCCAAGTGAACTGTGACATTTCCTGTCCGAGGTGTAATATTTATTTCAACAACCACTCTCCCGTCTGGCCAGTGGCGTCCAGCACATGTTCAGTGCCGTCCAAGAGACAAAGATGCCTGCATGCGATTAAAATGTATTGATTACTCATTGTTCACATCCTGATAGGAACCCAACATTGGCATGGTCAGCTGGTGTTGTAAATACAACTGTGAAAGGGAAAAATGGCCCACATCTATCCCCTCAATAACAGAATTAGTGAACTGCTCACTAGAATACAGATCGCACCAAATATATATATATATTAATATACACACACACATGTATATCTCGCATGGTTGCTGATCATCTTTGAAAGTAGGAATTGTCTGACAACAGTAGGTGGGGTATACATTTAACAATACAAATGTGAAGGAGACAGCTACAATATAGTAGCCACTAACATACATTAGGCCCTTATAAAATAAATGCTAATGTCCGTATTTCAAAGTATACTAACATACATTAGGCCCTTATAAAATAAATGCTATTGTCCGTATTTCAAAGTATACTAACATACATTAGGCCCTTATAAAATAAATGCTATTGTCCGTATTTCAAAGTATACTAACATAAATTAGGCCCTTATAAAATAAATGCTATTGTCTGTCCCACAGGGTTCACGTTTGTTTATACTATGGAAATTACTACAAGTTATTTATTTCTGAGCCAATTGCTGTGCAAATTTCATACAAAAATAAAATTTGCTTTAGCCATTTCCAAAATACTTTTACTTTTTTCTTGTTACATCAAACAAAATTAAAATAAACACACACAAGGAATTATCCTCTTTTTTTCTTCTTTTTTTTAAAAAATGTTTGACTATTTAAAACAATTGGGTGGGCGTTGATGAAAATCTTTCATTTATTTTAGTATGGTCTTATGTATACAGGCAGTTGGTGCAAGGTGATTCAAGTTGAGGAAACGGGTGCAGAGCTCCATACCTGTATAATGAATTACATTTAATACTTACGTTAGGAATATCGGCTAACTCGGTCATGCTGCCAGTAGTTGCGTGAGGTGGTGTATTTTTCATTTCTTCAACATCAAAGCAATAACTAATACACAGGCACTATCGACACTAGCTTTCTTTTTTACCATCACTGAAAAACAGAGACACAGCATGGTAGTAATACTAGTATGGTATAAAGTTGTCAATAACTAATTTTACAAAATTAAGAATTAAATTTCTCACCCTACCATAAATCGATTTGGTGAATTAACAAATAATTTGTTGGAAGGAAGATGGCAAAATGTGTGTTTTTTAATATAATTTTTTAACTTATTGAGATTAATATTCCTAGATGCAAGAATAAACTCAGTTTCATTGGTCAAGGACTTAGAGTTTATTATACACATGAACACTAAAAATACTCAAAAACGGACTCTAAACTGGTCGGTTGAGTGCTCGCCCGAGCAGCTTGAGTTGCAGGATCGAACCACCACAGTGGATCCATTTTTACACATTCCATTCAGTGCACCACGACTAGTATACCAAAGGCCTTGGTATGTGCTATCCTGTCTGTGGGATGGTGCATATAAAAGATCCCTTGCTAGTAATGTAAAAATGTAGCAGGTTTCCTCCCTAAAACTAAGTCAAAATTACCAAATGTTTGACATCAAATAGCTGATGATTAATAAATCAATGTGTTCTAGTGGTGTAGTTAAACAAAACAAACTTTAACTGTCAGACAATTATTATTAAAATAGGATTTTCTCACTTCAAGAGCAAAATGGCATATACATATCCAGGTACAAAATCTTATTTATTGGTATTAAAATACAAACTGTTTGTTAACACTGATCATATATAAACAATAAATTCTATAAACAGTGTAAAACAGTGTGTATGAAGCTGATAAAAACAAAACAAAAAGAATAAACACAAAACAAAACAAACAAAAAACAATCATTCTTCGTACATAAATTATGAAATTAAAAACATGTAACTTTCAACTACAAAATGTTTACAGAAACCTCTGTAAACCATAACTCGATTATGTAATCTGATTCAAGGATTAATTAATTACATTATTTTTAGTATTCTAACATCTGCACTTGTAAGCTGTATTGATGTTTTTTTGGACTGGTGTCAAAACTGCAGACATAGTATCATGGCCGTTGGATGTTCATTTGACAAAGAGAGGAGCCATACTATAAACTGTTTAGATTTGTGAACCCCTGTCAATCATCACCAACTTGCTCATTCACCCTGTACAATGAATGTACTTGTGTGTGTGTGTGTGTGTGTGTGTGTGTGTGTGTGTATGTGTGTGTGGACATAAGGCGGCTTCAGTATGGACTCACAATATAGTACATTTTACAGACACTGTGACTGAATACCAGGTCTATATATATATATATATATATAAAGTGACTATGATTCATTTTACAATACACACAGGGTTTCACAATCAGTCTGTACCTCAGTGTGAGATGGATGTGTTTATATACACCACTATAGATGGGTTGCTTAACAAATACGATATCAGGGCTACCAAATGAGAATTAATTAAAAATTAGAAAGCTATTAAAGTCATACTTTTTCACACACAAAAATGCCACTGTATAAAAATCAGATTAACATTTAAAATGCACAGGCACTGTCAAAAACAACAACACATTTTAACCATACATGGGCCCTGTTTAAAAACGAACACAATAATAGGCATATAAAAACAGGTTTAGGGTCTTAAAAACAGATATAGGCAATAGGGTCTTAAAAACGAACACACCAGCACCATGCATGGGCCCTGTCTAAAAACCAATACATTAATATCATGCTTGGGCCATGTCCAAAAACTAACAATCAACACCATAACATGCACAGGTCCTGTCTAAAACCCAACACAAAAACGAACACATCAAAACCAAGTTGTAATAAACAGACAACTTACAATACACAGGTTTTCTTATCCATGCCAGTGTATTAATAAACACACACATGTGCTGTATAGTCCAGCTAATGTTTAATACTTTGCTCTGATCCTATTTGACAGAGCTAATATTAGCACTGCCATTCACATTTACTACCTATGTATATTTATGACCCAATTCCTTCAACTGTATTCTCCATTCATGGACATGTTCAGACATAACCAGGTATACAATAACATGATACATACTCCCACCCACCACCCTACCTCCCCCAACCATGAGCAATAGCATTATTATAGTAACGGGCTAGTGTGAAGCAGGTAAATTTAAGACTACCTACATGTCAGTGTGCATGTACAATTGCATGGGAACACTTGCAAACTTTGCCATACATGCCTGTAATGATATTGCATGTCATGATGAAATGCACAACCCAGCCACATGTAACAGCAATCACGTAGTTAATTCAGAACAGGGCAAGAGCAAAACATAGTGAAAGTTTTATAAAAACAAGAAAAAACTTTTCTTTATGGACATCTCTAGAGCATAGCGATTGATTAATTATTGGATATTGGATGTCAAAAATATGAAACCTATTGTTCTCTCCATTGAACCTACAAGGGACTAATAAAGATTAGATAAATATATTACAAAATGATACTTTTTAAGATTTAGTAATATAGGAATATGGGTGTTGAAAAATAGCAGGACTACACCATATAATTTGTAATGGCAGGTTCCATGGGTTTGTTGCAGGTACATTGTTTTTGAAAAATGGTGTAAAATGAAGTAAAGCCAAAGGTTTAAGTACATTTACAGATACAGGTAAATACTATTTTATAGTCATTACTGGCAAACGGTATATTCTAGCAATAAACATGACACACCCAAAACATTGTCCAGTGTTTTACATCAGTGATCATTTTATGTACAAGGTATATATATTTAATGACCCACTGAGTGCAATGATTCAACTTAAACTACCCTATTTCCATCACACCACAAATTTATGTGAACTGCCAACTTGCATTGAAAGTGAAGTTATAAACTTTTGAAGACATTTATCAAGGCTGTAATTTCACAGCAAGTTTGAGATAATTGATTAAATTTTAAGGAAAATATAAATCAGATAACTTAATAATCAGTTATATGAAGTCCATCCCATTCTCCTACAAAAAGAAATATTTTTGGAAATATTGTATTTTACTATTTCCGTCTGCAATTTAGAAATAAATAACTTGTAGTAAATTCCGTAGTATAAAAGAAGGCATTCCCTGTGGGAAACATCACCTGAACCGAATTTTCGAATATTATTCCCTGAAACACAGACACATACAGGGGTTTAAAAATTCTAAAAAATTACTTGCCCCATATATTTTTCCACTTGCCCATACTTCTCAAGGTAAACAATTGTGTTACTCCTATTTAATTTAATACAGTGATTAATAATGTAATAATCTTGAAAGTAATTGGTTTAATTGCACAAATAAAGAATTTTGCCAATAGGTTACAACACTTACCTAGGAAGTACTAAATGTATATGTCTGTCCAGTAGTATCAACTCTTCTCTATTTGTTGATTTAAACTTTATTTTGTTATATAGTGTCCATTTGTTGTGAGATCCCTTTCCACTCAAGAGTCATTTTTTATGGCTGGCATTGGTTCAAAAATGTTGGGTCATGTGTCATTATTTTGTGTATATTATTTAACATTTTGTGCTCCAAAACACTTCTCTGGGGTGTTTTTGCAAAAGGTAACTCACAAACAGCCATGGCTGGGCTCAAAGTAAACATGTGCTCTGTTATTTTCCAAATGTTTTTAAATAGTGCAGAGAGGGGGTGTACAACGATTGCAGCTTTGTATTTTTTACTTATTGAGCATAATTTATTTGTTAAAAACTATTAATAAAGCAGAAATGTTTTGAATATATTTGTGTATGCTTAGAGGGCATCACACCATCACGATTATGACATAGAGCTAATGAAATATAACTTCACCTTACCCGTTCATTTTACACGAACGTAGATTCTAAAAGTACGTAGAAGTACTAAAAAACCCCACAAAAAACATTAAGTATGTCCTGCTACAAGGTTTATTATATCTAAACTAAAATGTCTTGCAACTTTTATAAGAATACAGTTCATAATATTTAGACTCTGCTTAAGTGAACTCGGAAATTATAAACTTGCTTTACGCCCCCGTTTATTCGCAAAGAGCCGATTCCGGAAAACCATTTTGTTTGTTTGTTTGTTTAACGATGCACTCAACACATTATAATTATGGTTATATCGGCGTCGGACATATGGTTATGTCGAGAAAAAAACACAGTGGTTAGCTGACGGGGATTGATCCTCGTCAACGTCTAATTTAATTTGAATATGACAATTTAAAACTGTATCCCACCTCATTTACCATGTTTGCAAGGATTAAACATTATGATTGCACACACAAGGCATGTATACTTTATTTTTATATAAGCTGTAAAGCGTATTGCATGTTATTTCTACATTTGAAGATCATCGAACCGATTAGGCCTACTTGTATGAATTTATTCGAACGTTCAGTGGCGGAAATTACCAATCTTAGTCGATAGTAAAAGGGGAATAACTCTAAAGTTGTTATCAAACTTTTCAAAACATTGTTTTCCATTTTGATGTGTCAATGCATTGGCAAGAGTTCTGATCGTTCCAGCATTTAATGTTAGGGTTAGTTCTCAGAGCTATATAAATGTTCGCACGATCAGAACTCTTTATAAAGGTTTTACCGAGATTTGTAATAAAATTTTAAAAAAGGTTTTAGGTGTTACCATAGGCATCGATCCGGTTTTAAATGTGGGGGGGGACTGATACATATACATATATTTTTATTTTTTTGCAGGGGGATGAGGGTCGAGGTGTCTGGCAAAGCCCGACACCGCGAGCGCCGCAGACGCGAAGCTCGTGGCGGGGGGTCTGGGGGGAAAATGGCCCCTTCTATGGCTGTCCTGAGGTGTTTAATAAATTTAAAAAAATAATAATTAAACAATATTATTTACTTGACAAATTAACAAATATCTCTAGTAACCATTATTTATATAACTTTCGTTCCGTCTTAGAGTAAATCAGCGATACCTGTTATTTATATGAAGTTCGAAACCAATTAGTCAATTTCAGTATAAAAGAAAGAACCATTCGGTTTTAATAGTTATTTTTACTTAACCAATAACGCATATTTAGATACCGTATAACCGGAAACATTTCGAGGTTTTCATTTTCGAGGTTTGGTAAATTTGAAATGGGAGTGTTTTTATTTTCATGTTTTAGCAAATCTGGTTTGCGAAAAGTTTGTTATTGTTGTTAATTAAAAGTTTAACATCGGCTTCGAGTTGCTTAAAATCGCCGGAGCATAACGTGAAAAACAGAACACTCAATTGCAAGTGGATAAAGCGGTATCCTATTGGCGAGACAACTGATGACAAGACGTTTCTAATTTAAAGCCAATTACGATTGGTGTTTAATCTGAGCTCGACATGTTCATTCATATCACGAAATAAAGTATTTCGGTAAATAGTTATTTTAATAATGCAGCCCTTGAAATTCGGACAAATGTGCTACGGCAGTTAGGTGCCATCGCAAATCAATTTTGCAACGGCACCATGACTGCAATTTTAAAGAAAAGAAAATGCTGTCAAAATTATTCATATATGATCCACTGCTGTAATAATATGCTAAAACATAACATCTCAACTTTACTTTCGTAAGTTTTTATACTGAAAAAAACACACAATTTATATTACTTAAGGAAACTGAGCTACACACGATAACAAATTTAAGCGTCTCTCTGGGATCTGTAATTGTACAAAGTTCAGAAAGAAATGCCTACAGACTTTTCACCACTCACAGATTTGCGACGGCAATGAAATGCTGTTGCAAATCAAGTTTGCGATAGCTTTTGCGATGGCATTGCCGATTGCCGCCGCGAATTTCGAGGGCTGATAATTTTATTATATAGTGGGCACAATGAATATTTGTGATTTATTTGGGGATATCTTCAACTATTTTCAAGGTTTAAAATAAAAACTACTACAAATAGATTGTAAAATAATTAGTATATTTACTACCTGTCTAGTGTAGGAACATAAGAGCCGGCACTCCAAGGCGAAATGTCAAATGGTGATCAGTTACGCTATATATACTAGAAAATATTTGTTTCGTCTGAAAAAAGTGGGGGGGGGGGGACATTTCCTATGCTGTCCCCCCCAAGCTGAAAAGTGAGGGGGACGTGTCCCCCCTGTCCCCCACCGATTGACGCCCATGGGTGTTACATTAGTCACTTGCAGTTAACATAATTACTTGCCCGGAATGAAAATTCCACTTGGTATGGGTGTCGGGCGATGGGATTTTTGAACCCCTGATACAGGATAGAAATCTAACCCGGGAAAGCTGCCTCCCTTTATGGACGATGTTTAAATGCACTATAATGGTTTTACTTCATCAACAAACTTTATTTGATTAACTGGCCCAATGGGGTTAGATGTATCCCTGTGGTAAAGTGCTTGCTTTATGCACGGTTGGTCTAGTGTCAATCCCCGTTGGTGGGCCCGTTGGGCTATTTCTTGTTTCTGGTATATTAAAGGATGTGGTATGTGATATCCTGTGTGTGGGATGTGCATATAAACGATTCCTTGCTACTAATGGAAAATGTAGCTGCATGGTCTCCTCTTTAAGACTATATGTCAAAATTAAAAAATTTGAAATGTTTGACATCCAACAATCAAAGTGCTCTAGTAATGTTGTTAAACAAACAAACTAACTATTTTCTCCATTAATTGGTCAAATAATTCAAATGACCAATATATTATTTGAGTAATAACAAGTGTAATGACATAATTGTGGGAAGCGACGTCATAACATGATGATGCTTCTCAAGTCTTAGCTCAGACCGTGTATGCGACAATTGACACCATTTCGTCATGCCCTCAGTGTGGTTGAAACATTTTGAGATGATCCTTGTTATTCATAAAAGAATAACAATAATATTAATAATAAAATTATTACACTCACATACATGTATGAGCCATACTGATTTCATGAAACTGGTGTAAGGATTCATGTATTACTCTCGCTAGGGCAATCCAAAAATCCTGACACTCGTTTTGTAAAATCAGTACATCACACAACCGTGTATAATAATTTCTACGTCTGCAAGCCATAGGATTTCAAATTTCATGGGAAACACTTTTTGGGTTCCGTGTCCTGAGATCATGGGAACCCATCAGAACCTGTTTTTAGGTTCCATGAAAACAAGTTATTGGAACCCATTTTTTATACTATAATGCAATGGATTGTCAAAATGTTAAGCAGGTTGGGTAATGTATTCGAATCTTGCCAACTGACTTATTATTTTAAATGACGACAAATACAGGTTCCAATCTTGCCAAATGACTCGGTGACTGTGTTTATTTTTATTTTTTTATTTTACATCAAATAAAAGTTCCAATCCAGCTAACTGACTGTTCTGAGGCTTTGTGTCTATCCTTGAATAAACTAAATGTAGAGATTCATCATTGTCGATTATTATATATGTTAATAAGTTTAGTGATGCCCAGAAGTTCTGAAAATCACCAAGTCCCAAACTAGCCATTTGCACCATCACCGATATAGGCCTACACCGACTCACGGCTAGTGCTGAACGCAAGATACATCGATCTGTTTGCATTACGGCCAGTTCTGGGATGAAAAGGTTGAGTCCACCAATGCTACCCGTGGAAAGAGACACGTTTTCAAACTCAATATTTTCGACACAGTCGCGCCCCTTCATCTCCCTTCCCCTCCACATTACATATGCATGATGTACTGACACAGTGACAGCTACATAAATATAACAGTTTACGTCATCTCTGCCCTAATTAATGAAAAGACAGGAAATAGTGGAGCTTATTCAATTGTCACCTTTAGTACTCAAGTGCATGTGTGGCATCGGCAATACATTTGTCGCTTCAGTGACAGTAATAAAATATATTTTTATCATTTAGGTCCATAAATTTAATAGCGACACTACAAATAATTAGGGCCAGTGATTTTGGTTCAAATGTGCAATTTACATATGGATCAATTATTCTTTGTAGCAGATGCCATGATTTCAATGTTACAATTTGTGGTCGGGTTTGGTTTAAGCGTGTTGTCGAACTTCGAGTCGGGTTTACTCGAACACTGTGGAGTATGGCAAAATCTAAAATCCGAATCGGGTGTCGTGATTGTGTTGAAAACTATCTCCAGTAGTTTTATATGAGATACATTATTTGTATAATATATTTTTCTAATCAACATAATAATCATGGGAAACGAAATTTCGGTTCCGTGGTTTTGCCGACACGCTACCGGTAATGATTGTTACTGTGAAATCCGACGGCCTGCGTTATGGCGATTTTTGTGATGACAAAGTGAGAAGTCTAACGTTAGCTAATACCACTTTGAACACCCACACACTAATATGTTATGGGCAGAATGTAGCCCAGTGGTAAAGCATTCACTTGATGCACAGTCGGTCTGGGATCAATACCCGCCAGTGGGCCATGCTCAGCCAGTGCACCACGACTGGTATATTAAAGGTCTTGGTATGTGTTATCCTATTTGTAGGATGACGCATATAAAAGATCTCTCGCTACTAATCAAAAAGAGTAGCTCATGAACTGGCAACAGCAGGTTTCCACTCCAGCCCTGGGACAATATTTTGAAATCTGAGGTAACCGGAAGTCAGTTCACGTGGGTTTTTTACCTAGGTAACCAATTGTTCGGTTACGTGAATTATATTTGCGTAACCTATGGATTACCTGATTGGTTACATCAAAGTTACATCAAAGTTACGTTAAAATTATACATAATGTAAAAAAAAAAAACTACAAAAGAAAACTTCTTATAAAACAGTTTCTTTAATGCTTGCCAATTGAAAGAAGTGACTTGTAGATGTTTTTTTTGTTTCTGTACAATCGTAGCTTTGTAGATTATTTACTATTATTATTATTATTATTCACCACTTGCCATCAGGATCGCAAAAAGTAATTTTTAGTTGTCCGAATCTAAAAAAACCCACTGTCCTCGGGCATCGAGTCACCATATTCTAGAACCTATGTGCAGCTTGCAGAAGTTAACACTATTGTACAAGGACTAAATATCAGTCCAGTCCTGAAACAAAATAGATATATCCCCTGGTGCATGATTAGACTAATAATGTTCTTTTATAAATAACAAAGGCTACCATTTTTAACTGATATGTAAAATTTAGTATACAGCAGATTACAAAAACCTGACCAAAAATCCAAACAACAAATGTCCAGTTCCTCTGAACTATAAAACAGGCTACTCACTGGTGCTTGATTAGATTAATAAAAATAAATCTTATAATAACATAAAAAGAAAGACCACAATTTGACGCTGATAATTTTGCAGTGACAATGCTACTTTTACTTTATCGCTGATACTTCTATACTACAATGACGTTACAAATGTTTGTTATTTAAAGCTCATTATGCGATGCTAGTATTTTCCAGCTTTTGTGACATTTTGGCATTTTTGTTTATGTTAAAACCTTTATTAACCTTTGTAAAATTATAAGCAATCCAATATTACGTCTCCATATATTCCTTTAGAGATATAATAGCAGCAGATAATTTAGGCACAATAGCCGTCTATACACATTTCTTAAAACTTTTGGCTAGACTCTATATTGAGCCTTCGGTTTCAAGTTACAACTGTTGGAATATACCATTGTCTGCTGGTTTGCTGTGCATCAAGTATCTAAAAATCAGTCTAAAACATTTATCAGAATACTATTAGTATGTCTGCATGAATACATTTCCTGTAATCGTGAAGTCTGCAAGTTTAAATTTCTGAACGTTTACAGGTCACGATGTAACCAATTTGCGGTTCGCGTAAATTTAATTTTGTGTAACAGACACGCGAACAGAACGGCGGTTCACGTGAAATATTGTGCCCTGCACTGTAAATAAAATGTGTTGAGTGCATTGTTAAATACAACATTTCCTTCATTCCTTCCAATATGTTACAACCATGTAAGTTTGGAAACATCATTCCCAGTTCTACAGATTTACACGAAGAGGTGACATCATACTACAATGACTTACTGCGCACATAACACTTAGCACACAAAAACAAAACAGGCGAGTCAGTTGTTGTATAACAAAGTGTAAATATGAACTTACCTGTTTGTTTAAGTTACGGCTGTTTGAGGCAGCGACACAATAAGATTGTTATTCCCAACATTCAGACAATCACACCAATCAGCTGATGGGATGGGATCGTTACGTCGTTCTCTCAACACTGCAGTCTGAAACATATACACAGTTATGTATAGAAATTATAATTACATGTACCGTAAATGCTTCAGTAGAAGCCAGGCTTTTTTAATCAAACCTCTTATTTAAAGTGGGCATCTTTGTTTGTCATGACACTCTGAGACCCAGACTCTATTTGAGGCAGGTCTCTGTTCCAGGCAGGCCTCTTTTTCTAGGCAGGCCTCTGTTCCAGACAGGCCTCTGTTCTTGGCAGCCCTCTACTCAAGGCAGCCCTCTGTTCTAGACAGGCCTCTGTCCCAGACAGGGCTCTATTCAAGGCAGCCCTCTGTTCCAGACAGGCCTCTGTTCTAGACAGGCCTCTGTTCAAGGCAGGCCTCTATTCTCAGCAGGCCTGTTCCAGGCAGGCCTCTGTTCGATTTGGTTCGGACTTTAGTAGATGCCTTTTTTGTTTTATATTTTATTTCCATCATAAAAATATCAGGTAGCCAACAGGAACCATGCAATTTATTTGAAATGTTGGGGGAAGAGGGGGACAGGTGACAGGGCAGTCAGTTTGACGGCCCAGGGGATGGAAATGAGCCTGAAACCTGAAATGTTTTTGAATTTCAATTGTTCAAATGTGGCATTTCCAGTCTTCTAAGTATAATAACAGGGACAATGGGGGAGGGGGTAGTTCTGCAGGCCCTGATAGCAGACAAAAGTGTTAGGATCTTAATACATGAATGAATGTTGAACGACACCCCAGCACAAAATACATATCAGCTATAGGGTGTCACAAATTGTAAGTATATGAGGATAACATTATAGAATTAGCATCAGGAAGTGACTGTTTCTTCCAGATGATGGGTACACACCACATTGTACATTTTCAGATTCACATTTGATGGTGCACGTGTCTGCATCAACCTTTACCTCGATAACCTTCAAGCCACCTGGTAACGTTTACTTTACATGTTGATCACAAACTACAGTGTACTAGCACAAAAGTATATCTATACACCACTGAAAATTCAAACCACATGTGCATGTGTGTATACGATAATATGTATCTTTTCTTAATGTACTTATACCGCAATTATAAAGACATATTTTTTTTAGTTATTTATAATAATTTATTTATATATTATTAAGCAAGAAAAAACACAACCCAGGAGTTAGACAGACATGTAAATGTTACAAAGCAACACAAAAAGCATCCCGATAAGATTCATGCACATGCCAACAAAGCTAGGCATGTTTATCAGGTTTAAGTGCCCGATGGTACCCAGCTGGTTTACCAGGAATGCTGTAAACATTTTCACATTAACCTATCTATAGATACAGACATGTGGACCTGGGTACATCACTCCACTTTACTTACATTAACCTACCTATAGATCTATACAGACATGTGGACCTGGGTACATCACTTCACTTTACTTACATTAACCTACCTATAGATACAGACATGCAGACCTGGGTACATCACTCCACTTTGCTTACATTAACCTACCTATAGATATAGACATGTAGACCTGGGTACATCACTCCACTTACATTAATCTACCTATAGATATAGACATGTAGACCTGGGTACATCACTCCACTTTACTTATATTAACCTACCTACATGTATAGATACAGCCATGTGGACCTTGGTACATCGCTCCACTTTACTTACATTAATTTACCTATCGATATAGACATGTAGACCTGGGTACATCACTCCACTTTACTTACATTAATCTACCTATAGATATAGACATGTAGACCTGGGTACATCACTCCACTTACATTAATCTACCTATAGATACAGACATGTGGACCTGGGTACATCACTCCACTTACATTAATCTAACTATAGATATAGACATGTATACCTGGGTACATCACTCCACTTACATTAATCTACCTATAGATACAGACATGTGGACCTGGGTACATCACTCCACTTACATTAATCTACCTATAGATACAGACATGTGGTCCTGGGTACATCACTCCACTTACATTAATCTACCTATAGATATAGACATGTGGACCTGGGTACATCACTCCACTTTACTTACATTAACCTATCTATAGATACAGCCATGTAGACCTGGGTACATCACTCCACTTCACTTACATTAACCCAGCGCCCTCAATAGTTTAAGAAGTAGCAGGCTACAACAGTGATGATAGCAGGGGGCAAAGCGGGAGATCCCTTTTGTAGGAGACTTTATTAAAGAAGAGAAAGCACTTTTTTTTACCATCAACGAAAAGTTGGCGGCAGCAAAGCTGCTTGAGGCGGCGATTTGCCGCCGGAGACTGGGTACTTTTGAAGGCTCTGTTAACCTACCTATAGATACAGCCATGTGGACCTGGGTACATCACTCCACTTTACTTACATTAACCTACCTATAGATATAGACATGTAGACCTGAGTACATCACTCCACTTACATTAATCTACCTATAGATATAGACATGTGGACCTGGGTACATCACTCCACTTTACTTACATTAACCTATCTATAGATACAGCCATGTAGACCTGGGTACATCACTCCACTTTACTCAGGGAATAATTTGTTGGGGTTCACATCGCAGTTTGCTAGTCATTCTAGCTCACGTGCGAACCAATTTCGCACTATGGATCGCTGTTACTGCGAACCAAATAATCTAATTGTTTTTGCGGTAATAGCAAAATTACCATCAAGTTTGTTTCACTCTTTCAATTAGCAAAGTTCGGCTTGAATAATTCAATATTAGAATGTCACATTCAGTATTCAATCGAAATTTCAATGACGTCACGTGTATTTGGTAAGTTACTTTCATGCAACAGTAATTATAAGAGTTTGATTGCCATGTATACACAGAAAGAATGCGTGGACATAAATGAACACAACTTGTGATTGGTTGAATAAATTATGTAACTGTGAGCTTAAAGCAGTTTTGTTTCTGACGTTTTTGAGTTCGAAACTACTGTCAGAGATAAATAATTTAGTAGATAGGTGTAACCAGCGCTTATGTCTGCTACGTTTATGTGAAGCGAAACTCGTGCAAAAGTTGATAGCTTGTAGTTGACACATTCTTTTGATCTCCAATGAAGTCTTAGACGACCCAGTACACAGCAAAACGGTATCCACATATCAAGGCACGTCATCAAAGCGACCAATTGACTACTTAAATAATAATTCTATGGCTTAGTTTGAGTCCACTTCAAGAGATTATTGTTGTGCTATCAATGCATATTGTGGTTGACATTTAGTTACTCACGGAAACGGGTATAATTCCGGTAAATGTCGTATAAATTTGAAACACGATGTCACTAGTGAGTTTAAAACCATGTAATTTTGTTATTAAGTACTTTAAAA
>JAECMU010134182.1:5422-20352 GCA_016106625.1 Dracogyra subfuscus
CCCCCCCCTGCACATGCAACCGATGAGCAGTTGGAGCTCATGTCCACTAATCAAAACCTTACTTGCAGAATCATGCCAGTGATTGAAACAAATAATTTGAAACAAATCTGAATATCCTGAGCGTATGCAACATGTTTCATGTGAATTATGAAGGTCTTTATTTAGACCAGTATCTAGAACTAATTTTAATCAGATTGCTAACAAACAGATTGTATACTCCAATTGCCAGGTAACATTTCGTCTGTAAATTTAATAATTTAAATATTGACCAATAACACTTTGCCTTTTATAATGTTATTTGGGAGCATACAAATTCTAAAAATATCGGGCGAGTCTGTTTTAGTGGTTGTAGTACAGCGAACCATACCAATATGTATGGGATGTGTTATTAGTCTTCAATTTTACATTACAAATTATTTATATAAAAAAAAAAAAACTAACCAAATCGGTCTTCATTTCTACATTAAAAATTATTTATTTTATAAAATAAAACATGTTTTAAGGCATTCGTAATTCACACAAAACATGTATGCCCTCAGGATAATTTGGAATGTTTTCAAATTATTTTTAAATCACAGGCGTGATTATGCAAGTAAGGTTTTGATTGGTGGACACGAGCTTCAGCTGGTTGCTGTTAGATCCACATGTAATAGAGGAGCTCATTTTAATTAGATTGTCCTCAAACGAATGTTCTTCGTACAGCGCAAGATTTCTCTGTAAATTTTTTTAGATGAATTTGAAATTGGCAAACACACATGTTAACTGAAACTGACAACATGCTGTTGTTTGAACTTTGCCGAGCTATGGCGGCACTGACTACAGATCGAGCATATACTTTTGACGATATATGTTTGTAGTGAACACACAAGTTTTTTGAAAGTGCATTTGAGGTGTACATTGTTTATATTTGGCACAATTATATTTGCAATAATTATCAGAAAGCTTGTTTTATTTCCATAAATAGCGTCTAACACACAGCCTATATTGCTACACGGCTTAACAAGCATTTTACCGACACTGAATTTATAAATTAAAACCGATTTGAAATAATTGAAAAATAACTAATTAAACTTTTAAAATATCTAAACTGGTTTATAAAGTTGCAATAAAATGTCAAATGTAGATATTATACAAAGTAATTTAAAAACTTACATTTCCAAAGTCATATTTATTTGTATGGTCATGATGAAGTGTTTTTAATACCAATTAAGCTGTAAGAGTATTTTTGTAAACTTATTTTTACATTTTTCTCATGTAGTTTCATGTTTTAAAATGTGCGTTATGAGCAGGGTAAAATCCTCACTTTGTCCTGGCCGGGAATAAAATATGAATCTAAATGCTTAGGATAGGGTGCTGTTAAACTAAATAAAACAAAACAAAAATAGTACTGAATGTTTATCGGACATTGGGCTTTCAATGCCGGTAATTTACATGTATTTACAATTGTGCCTGATGATGGAAAAGAAATAATAGGTATGTAGGAATAAGCCTAGGTATTTTTGTACATTTATTATTTTTCTCTGTATACGATTACATTGGGTCAGGGATAAACAACGTTTAAGTGCATATTACATCTTAAAATAATATCTATTTCACATCAAATATAAAGTGGACATTGTTTTCACTAATACTAATAATAAACAAACAATAAAGTCGCGAATGGCTGTCAAATTTACTCTCACCCTATCAGTGTACAACTAGTGACACTGACTATCTTTTCACTGAGCTATATGATTTACATGTGACAATCTGGTGAAAATGTATTTTAATTGTCATTTTTGACGTGTATTACTAATATTGAATTTATGGGCCACCACACATCATTTCCAGTTGTTTGGAGTTGATTTTCTTGAATATTGGTCATTAATTAACTGGATGTTCCGCATCAAAATACATACCGTATCAAAACGTTTAGAATATTACAGTATGCACTTGTAAGCTAAAACAAAAAATCTCACTATATTATAGTATATATTGACTTTGATGTTTGTATTTTAATGATATATATACATTAGGTTATGTCTCTGTATATAATAACAGGAAAAAACAAAGCTGCTGTCATAACCTGTATTATACAGTATCCAGTAAATTCCCCAAACTTAGAACAAAAAAAAGCAACTCTCTTCACTTGCCAATTAATGCCCGAGATACTTGTCGATTGAGCTCAGGGGCGGATTATGCTTTACATAAGGGGAGGGTGTGTGTCCAAAACAATATGTACATTTTTGTAATTTGAAATTATAAATTTACATGGACATAATTTAGATCTACGTGATGGGGTTGATCAGGGTTTTTTTTAGCTGGAGAGTAGGTTTCATTGCAACTGGCCTTGGTGGTGTCGTGGTTAGGCCATCGGTCTACAAGCAAGTAGGTGCTGGGTTCGGATCCCAGTCGAGGCATGGGATTTTTAATCCAGATATCGACTTCAAACCCTGAGCTAGTGCTTCGCAAGGCTCAATGGGTAGGTGTAAACCACTTGCACCGACCAGTGATCCATAACTGGTTCAACAAAGGCTATGGTTTGTACTATCCTGCCTGTGACAACATAATACTGTGACAACAAACATGTTCTTACTGTTGATAATATAATAAATGAAATCACACGTCGAACAACACAGTATTGTGGGGGAAAAAACCCATGTTATTACTGATGGTAATATAATAAATGAAGTCACACATTGAACAACATAGTACTGTGAAAAAAAACCATGTTATTACTGATGGTAATATAATAAATGAACATAATACTGTGAAAAAGTGATCTACTACTCAAACGATAAAGTTTTGTGTTAATAGACTTCAACTATAGAAAAAAACATGTTGTGCTAAAAATAAATCCAATATACTATACTCCAAAGTTAAATCCAGAAAAGAAGGGTATATTAAGGAAGTATTCTTCTTCTTTATTTTATAAATGCAAATTAACGTAAATAACCATGCAATTTTAACCCATAATCTGCATATTCGGTAATTGTAAAATACCTTGTCAGGTAATACAAAGTGTTTAACGTTTGTTCACAAGAACAACAAACAATGTTCTTTCAAAACGAATGGCAAGAAGAATAACCATGTAAATGAAGAGATGTATTGATTCTTTATACATCAGAATGTCTACAATATTCGACATAGATCTTTCACGTGCATAAGCAATTCTGGTGAATAAGAATAGTTTTGCAAAACGTCTTGGTTACATGTCATCTTCATCGGATTCCTCCTCATCAGGCTCTGGTAGTTTGTCTTGAACTGAATTGTTATGCATTAGATTCATGTAGAATTCCTGGCATCGTGGTGGAATAAGGCCTTTATTGCACAGACAAATGTGGTCTTTGAAGTTTGCTTCAGTGATTGCCAATTTGGAGGAATACAGAGGAGTCAGTACCGCACCTCTGAGAGGATTGCGCCTCACATTACGAGCACTGACTCTTGAAATGGTGAAGGAATTGTAAACGCCTTCTCCTAACTCATACTTAAAAAATAGTTTATCTTGCTCATTTTTTTGGTACTGAAATGAATGAATTTTCATCCATTCCATTTTGGTCCCATCATCTGCTCTGCTTCTGTTGGCAACGGCAGAATCCGACAGTTTTTTAAAGTCCTTTACAAAGTTATTTGAAACCTCGACAACGTCATATCTGGGCATACTCTGCTTGGAATTAGCAACTGCCGTCATCCATTCAGCAGTAGTGAACAGTTCAGAATGTTTCGTTGCTTTCTCGATAACAGCATGCACACAATCTCCTTTCATCTGTGAGTGTGCTCGCTCAAAGTAGTTGTGAGTTATTTTCCTGATCGGAAGATTGATGACAGAATAAATGCACATAACTGAAAAAGGAAGATTCCACTGTTGTCCTGTGCAGCTATCGGAATAGTAGATGACCTCATCTTTCTCACCAGCAGAGGTGTTGTTTTGGAATACGCAGAGCTGGCAATCTCACAACTTCCACGTTTGGCTACTGTTTCATCCCACATGTAGCTTTTCTAGAAACTAGGTTGTACATGGAAAAGTTGTATGTCGCAAGTTTTCAGCTATAATAAAAGTCATTCACATTCGACCTTTTGGAGATCAAAGTTGAACACCGCTATATCTGGGTTAGAAAGCAACCTTTCTTTGTCTCGACATTTGCTTTCTCTCACTTCTTTTTTATGCCTGTTATGATCATTGAATTTGGCTTTATTCAGAGTCTTATCACTTTCAGACATTTGGTTATATGCAGAACAAAATGAACAGTTGTCCTTTTTAGGAACATGGAACCCTAAGTTGAATTCAGTTCGAAATACATTAGCATACAAATATTGTTTCAAAGGTGTGCATTTGGTGGATATGCATTACTGAACATACAACTTATAAAACATTTTCACTGACAAATCAGAAGACAGGTATTCCCTTTGCGACAATAATGTGATTGGATCTGATTGGATCTTTGGAAAAGATCGAATGTGTTCCCTAATGAAGTCTCTATCTGCTGCTGGTATTTAGTTGACTGGGGATTGTTTTCCACTTTTGTCACATGAATGGAGTGGTTTCCTCTCCTTGAGTGTATAGTATGCAGTTTTTTCACCAATTGCTAACGTTTTTTAGGAAGAACTGTTTACAAACCTGCTGATTTTCTTCTCCATTTGGCAAAAAATATTCATAACTGTATTTCCTACGGCATTTTTCACGATGTGTTGTTAACCTACTTTTGACAAGTTTCTTCATATTCTGCTTGACAGAGTCTCTTTGTCTTTCAAAACCAAGTTTCCAGTAAGAATGAAAAACATTGAATCTTGTTTCTGGTGAAAAAGCTCTGCAGTTATATTTGCATTTGCATGACACATCCTCACATTGTTTCATCGGAACATGTTTCCCTCGAGTATTAACATATTCCTTTCCCTCGTTTTTTAGTCTTTTACGGAGTTCATTTTTCCACTGGCTAGGATTGTGAGTTCTCACTCGTGAAATCCTCGTTTTGGTAGATTCTTCCCCTGGTGAAGTATTTTCGCTGACCGTATCTTGTGGTACTGGTCTTTGTTCAGTATTTGATGACAGTTCATCAGATTCCGATGACTTGTCATGGCAGAATCTTTTTTTGGGAGGAGGCAAGTATTCTTCTCCTGAGGAATCATCTGAAAAGCTGACCTGTATGACACGTTTTGCCTTCTCTTTGGCACCACGGGCATTCTGTGCTGTTGAAGTTCCTGGTTCTGCTGACACGACCCTTGGGTTTACTTCATTACTCTCCTGAGGTATCCACTAGTGTTTCAGATAAACCAATTTTATTATAAAACCTAGTACACCTTGTGCCAAACTATTGGTACTATTGACATCTCTTGTCTCCAAAAAAAGGACGAGTTCGTCACTTTGTTGATCTATAGATTCATAGTTTTTTTCACAAATGGCATCTGTTTGATCCACTGGTTCTTCATTCACAATATGGCCAGTGGTTTGGTACCATCTGAGTATTGCTTCTTTTCTTCCACCTCGCCAATCACCCTTGACATCTTTGTAAAATTCTCTGCTAAGATGGGTCCAGACAATGTGATGTCTTTGTCGCTATCGTGTGAAAATCATTTGTTAAGGGCGTTCTTATATATTTTTATTTCTAGTTATGTGTATTGCCAAAATCAAAACTATATACATATGTTATTTGTAGGAGAGGTCCCCATTTATAGGCAAGCAATTTGTCCCTCTTCTAAACTTGCCATGATGGTTGGTTTAAGTGCTGGTCATTCATTCGGGACCGTTCTCTGATTCATTATAATGAGATTTCTTTGGATATCTAAAATGAAATGTGATTTGTGTTATATAACTCAAAAACAAGTGTATATTTCACTAATAAGTTGCTGGGTTTTTTTAGTGTTTTTTTAGAAGGTAACTAATCTCTATTGTTACTTGAAAAAAGTATATATTTCATTAATAAGTTGCTATTTTAGAAGGTAACTAATCTCTATTGTATAAGTATAAAAAAAGAAGTTTAGATACATAGGTGCTGGGAACACGTATTATTTTAAAATTATAATAATAATAATGAATTACATATTGGTAACCCAACAGATGGACACTACCCGGTTGGGTGTTTCTCTTATACTCTGCCCAGTTAAACCTAAAAACAAAAAACAATTGCTTCCTCTCACCAAGACTGAACATATTAAAGAAAACTTATAATTAATACCAACGTGGTAAAAGTAACCAATGCAGGGTTTATCATGCCTCAAACACAGCATGGTTACTATATCTAATAATAAACATAATCTAGAATAATCCAAACAGAATCTCTATTACAGGTGGACATATCTTAGATAACATTGTCTTTCAGATTGCACAGGTAAACTGTTCTTAGATGAATGTCTATTCTCATTTCAATACCAGTCTTGTTTACTTGTCTTATTATATGAAGAGGTATCTCACGAACGTCTCACCTGCTTAACAAACGTGGCGCTGGTACTGGTGAGTATCTTTTCTTGTGCACTAGAATCTGTGACCTTGTTTAGGTACAGTGTATCTTCCTCATCCACCCCNNNTGTCTACACATTCACATTTGCGAGTTTTCGAGTGACAGTCTCATAACTTTTATGGAAAGTGTTGTGTAAAATAACATCAAAGATTATTTGTAATGTTCCATCATCAGGTCATCAGTTTTCTTCAATTGGCAACAGCAGAAACCAGCCTTTTGAATCTCTTAGCCTTTTTCTCCATTGCAAAGGCCAATGAGCACATGATATGGTAGCATTGTGTCATTTCAAGTCTACGATCATACACATTTTTTGTCAGATCCAAGTTGTAATACCATTCATTATTGCCTCATTGGAGCTTCCCCACAGCATTGTTGATGTTCTCAGCAGTCTGTACTACACCAGACTTCTCATGACTCCTGGAAATCCTAGGAAACTCTTGCAGCTTTTAAAACTTACATATTATTGACTACGAAACAGTCCATGATCATGGGTGACAAAGCATCTTGTGCTTGTAGAAACATTAAATAAATGTTCTTAAATGGCTGAACGCCTTGAATACTTGTATATCCAGTCTTTCCAAGGTTCCACAGTTTTTAAAAAAAGATGTTAAGCTGGATGGCAAACATTCTTCACCCAACTATTGAATATATAATAAGAGAACAGAAACCTGGCTGTCACCGATGATACAAATGAGCTATAATTCACTTAGAGGCAGCAGTTATCCTTGGTAACCTCATCACATACTCCTCCACTACAGACCTCTTAGCATATTCACATCCTATTAGTGTCATGGATGTCTTGAGCCAGAGGTAGCTGCAATCGCTTCAGTCCTTTTACCAAAAAAATAAAAAATAAAAAAATAAAAAATACTCCTTTAATATCATTCAAACCTTGTTGCATAAATGCATAGAAGTTATAGTCTAGTGAACATTCATTTTCCATGTTGCATTGGCAAATGCATTCAGTGTTGATAATTTTATGTAAATCTAATTATTTGTAGCTCATTGTGTTATTTCTCGTTCCAGCCAGTGCACCAAAGGCTGTGGTACGTACTATCCTGTCTGTGGAATGGTGCATATAAAAGATCCCTTGCTGCTAATCGAAAAGAGTAGCCCATGAAGTGGCAACAGCAGGTTTCCTATCTGAATTTGTGTGGTCCTTAATCATATGGGTCGTTCTCAGAAAAAGTGATCCACAAGTGTGACATGGATGGTTATTATTTTTTTTTTTTAACAAAGGGCCCATAAATATTAAAACCATGGCCCTCCAAGAACATATTTTGAGAGAGAAAAAGATAGTTGACCCAGTAACTGTTTTCTGGGTTCATAGTATGTAGTGAGTAGTGCAATATTGCGGTTGTTACATGGACACCAAACAATATATATACAAAAGAGCAACACTAATTGTTAAATCATTATTTATTACATCAGCTGTGTTCATTGTCTTATTAATTGGGTGTGCATTTAACAACTGCAATAAAATATCTCGATGGACATGATCTAAGTAACTTAGTTTTGTGTCCTGCACTTTAGCGCCAGCAACCAATAGACATTTGACCTTTCTGCTATCCATTTTTTTTAATTCAAGCAGATATATATCACTGCTATGTTAACAAAAGAGAATCATTTTAGTTGTTTGAATATGCTTTTAGCTATAATTAATTAAGTAAATTGTGTTATGGTCGTTACGTGGACACAAAACCACAGGTCATTCAAATTAAAAAGCAGACATCATATATCGGGAAAAAATGCTGGCCACGGAAGTTGATGGTAGGTGGTGTGATGCATTCTACATTCTCTGTTGAGACCCAGGCAATGTCCTCACTGACAGGAAAGCTGTAAAATGACCCTCTGTTCCGTAAGAAGATCATCTGTATGTCCCTGCCATCAATCTGGAGGACCTAAAACATACATTAAAAATACTACATCAAACAAATTATATGATTCCTTATCTTAAGCAATTCAAAACTATATAAACCAGAGCTATACCCAAATCTGAGCACACTTTATGAGTAATTTCAGTCTGTTTACCTCTCAATTTTTTAAATATTATTTCCATAATTGTTACGCAAAGTCCATTTTCACAAGTATATGACACCAAATATTTAGTACATTACTTACCATTCCATTATAAAATTTGGCCTGCACAGTGACTCTTAATTATTAAGTTAATACGAGTAAAATGCCTGTGTGGTATAATAATACTAGTAGTAATCAACAGTTATACAGAAGGGATTGAATTATAGCTATCAGCTATAATGACACTGCCAGCAGCAACCGCAGAGGCAGCATGGTGCTTGACCACAGCACTCTCCCCATCCGATGATCCAAAGAAGTGGCAATCTAGAGTGGCATCAAGGTCAACAACGGCTCTGGAGATGTCGGAGAATGGAACTCGACTCTTGTATTGTGAACCACAGCCATCTGTCCACTGAACAATGTGACTGACTGTCAGGCCTCGTTTCTCCTTGAGGTGTTGTAGGGCTTTAATTGTGAAGCACTGGACGGCATGGTAGTCATGTTTTTTATCACTGCTGATAAAGACCAGGGACTCGGTTGTTGTATCTTGGCAGACTGGACATCTGTAGTACGTAACGGTGGGGTGCACTGTCACAAGCTCATGGTGCCAGTGGGCAGCCTGCACTTCTTGTTGATACATGCAGGTAAAATTTTCGGCAAAGTCCATTACCATGCAGATGGTGTCAGCTGGAAATGGAACTAGATCTTTAATTTGCTTGAATTGGAGATGCTGCCAATGTGCTCGAAAGAGGTGTTCAGACAGGAAGGCAACCTCATTTTTCAATTCTTCCATAAGATCAGTAACCATACCCCTCTTGGTGACTAAAACTTTCCGGTTAACCGGCTTTCTATTTGTAGTCACAATTTTTTTCCCCACCGGTGCCAACTCAGCTGCAGAAGAGGACGGGTGTGTTCATCAAGTAGATGGACGCCGCACAGGTTACAGACACGATATGCACAGTTCTTGTTTGTGGCATTACACAACAAAATTCTCACTGCATCCCTCTCATGCTTTATGTAACAGGTGTATACCTTCTGTGCTGCAACAACCTTGTTCAGCATCAACAGTTTCAGCGCTGTTGCTATATAACTAAATAAAATGTGTTGAGTGTGTCGTTAAATAAAATATTTCTTTCTTTTTTCTAATTATTTGTAGTATGTTAACAGTTTTTTCCTTCAGATTTATTATAATTGATTATTTCATCAATAGTCTACCCTTTCTTGTCATTCTGGCGTTCAACCCTCAGATTTTGCAATGGCAATTAGCAGCGTCACTTCAAATACATGTAGGTGACATTTTTCTCATTATCAGGTATGTATTTGTGCTAAATAGCCATTGTAAGATCTGTATTTAAAGGGCTAGGTGTAAAATGTGTTGGCTACTGCATAAAACATTGTTTTATGGTAAACTATGCAAGGAAAAAACCCCTAAATATACAGTAATGTATTCCTGGCTGCCTGGATATACATGTTTGTAAGTACATACATGCATGTTTACTATACAAGCAAAATATAAAATTATATTATCTTCTGATGGTTTGCCATGATTCTTCTTTCTTTTGTTTCTACTACATGTACAAGGATTACTTCCCATTCACCTGAGCATTCCGCACTTCATTATTTCTAGAGATGTGTGCATGAATTATGAAGCACATGTAGACTTTGAAATCTGGAGATTTGTCAAATGTTGTATCTTTGAATAGTTTAAAATGTGATTTTTAAAACAAAAACTCTTGTTTCTAAAGAACAAAGTACATTTACACTTGCCCATTTTCAGATAACAATTTAGTAAAAAATTTTAAATGTACAAAGTTAGGGACAAATAAGTATGGTACAGTGATGATACACAGCTTCTTCAATTCCTACCTGAATTAGGTATGACCCTTTTAACATTTTGCTCGTGTGAAGTTTGGAAAACAAGACAATGTTGGTTTTAAACTTTGCTAATGGTGATAACTGCAGGATACCTTGGTCATATCCAACACTAAAGTTTAGGTTAAAGAATGATACTTGAAACTATGAACTTATATTATATTTGTTCTGCTGGTTTCATTAGTATTCCAACTTAATAGATATTCTCCTGGTTCAGGTGGATTTAATCTTGTGCCAGGTTTGTCTGTTGTGTTGTTGATGTCATCGAATGTTATGTTCTTGTATCTTAACATTTTAGAAACATCATTTATATTATGTTCTATTGGTGTATTAAACTACCAAATATTGTGCATCTGAAATTTTTTTTAAATAATTATGATTACATATTCCTGTTTATACTGATGGATCAAGCAATGAGCAGTTTTGTTTTCAATTGGCACAATAATATACAATGTACAAGAGGTTTCCCAATTCAGATATCCATGTTTAATGCTGAATTTTTGGCAAATATTAAAGCTTTGGAAAACAATTTGAATTTTCTTGCATCCAGATATATTATTTTCAGACTTGCTTTCATGACCAAGCTCTACATTATGTGAACTAGTGATAGTGATATCCATTGCCCATAAAGACATTGATGTTTATGGCGTGTCCAGCCATGTTGGTATCAGGCCTCGTGCTTATAAAACTAATGGGCCAAATTTACAAAGCCTGTCTATGACTTGCATTGCTGTAACATTTACAAGGTTTAAACACCTGTATTTAAGAAAAACTATCTGTAAATTTGTCTCTTAGTCTAGACTCGACGCAATACCATACAAATTGTATGCATGTGATGTTATTAAGAGATTTATTTGAGTCCAGACTAAAGTTTCATAAGCACATGGCTACAAGCAATTTTTAAAAAACCCAACTTTGCAGTCAAGTCTGCTTAGAATTTTCCCCATAATTATTTAAAAAATAATTTTAAATATCTTTTCAACTTATTAATACATGAATATATAAAACATAATATTTTCATATACTTGCCATTTGTTACACCCAATAGCCGATATGTACTTTTGTGCTGGGGTGTCGTTAAAAAACATTCAACCAATCAATCAACTTAGCAAGATGATTGGAATTGGTTTGAATCCACCCAGAGTTTGTTCTGTAATTTTTAAAGATATTATACAGAATTGTATGATGCTAAATGTTATTTTACTTGTGATATTTATATTTTTGCACAGCTCATTATTCTGTGTTAATTTAATTTTTTTAATTTTTTATACTTGTACTTGTGTTTAGTCATGTATTCATAAATTTACATATCCAGTACCAAATGTTTGTGGGTGGATTTCATGCTGAGGTGTCGTTAAACCTTTATTCATTCATTCATAAGTTTACTTAAATGCATGTAGTTTTGTTGTCACTAATTTTTGCAGTTGTTTACCCTGTGCTTTAATTTACCTCTTTAATTTTTATATTAATGTTCTTCATCATTTAATTTTTGTATTTGCCTTACTTTGACACCTAGTAGCTGATGTATTTTTCGGCTTGGGGTTTCGCTGTTAGCAGGCATGACAATCCACGGCATTTGGTCGTGTCCTGTCTACTTTACAAAGCTTTCATCTGATTTCATCAAAAAATTTTTTTTATGTATTGGGTGTGATTCTGTTCTATTCTATTGTCAAATAAATTTGAAAAACTATATTTGTAAGACAAGATGTGGTGGAACCTTTCAGAATATGTATTTTATACACAAACTTTTATTTAAACTTTTTCTTACTTGTGATATTAGTAATTTTGTACAGCTCTTTACACTGTGTCATATTGTAAATGTATAATTTTTATATTGATGTAATTCATTCACATGATGTTTATATTTACCTTTGTTTGACACCTAGTATACAATGGCTGATGTGTATTTCGTGATGGGATGTCGTTAAACAGTCATTTATTTATTAACAACATGTTATTTACAAATGTATGTAAAATGTTTTATATATATGGTTGTGATTATTTATCAGACCGCAGCATTTTAGCATAAAATAATTTTGGTCTGGTTTGTATCAAGTTAAAAGGCAAGATACAGGTTATTTTCAGGTGGCAACAATAGTATCAATTACAGATCCCCATCTGTGGGCCCCATAGGCTATTTCTCATTCTAACTAGTACACCATGACTGATATATCAATTAATGTCTTTGGTATGTGCTATCCAGTCTGTGGAATGGTGCATACAAGAGCTCCCATGCTACTAAATTAATGAAAAAAATTTATCATTAATATAGTATAGTGTTAAAAGAAAACAAAATGTAACTTCAGTTTTCATTTTTTAAATGGATATCAGAATGCACATACCTGATATGTGAAACAAACATAAGCCCTACTGAAGCAACTGATTATTATATTAACTGGTGTAATGCACATAAATGTGAATTAACAATAGTTATGTATAATATGTTAGCATTTTGCATATGTCACCATTAAAGCCATAAATATTTATTACTGGTAATACTATTTCTGTTTACATTTACACTGTATTTGAGTTAGTTTTACATGTATAATGTTATATGAAAGTATCAAATCTGCTTCCCCGTTTGAAAATTGTTTTCATTTTATATTTTGGGGTTACCCGAGTTGTATGTTTGTTTATACATTTAAAACAGTTCTAATTTTATAAACATATGAAACTAGAATGTTCAAGTTTTTTTGTGTTTTTTTTTGGGGGGGAGGTGTTTTTTAAATTAACATTTAGTTGATGCCACATACTTTCAAATGCATGTGCATTTAAATTTATCAGGGTTTAGATGGAAGCTCATAAAGTAATAGCAATTTGGCAAATTTGCTAAGAAAATCTATAGTCAAATTCAGGTTTCATATAGCCAAACAGCAAAACTGGCAGTACATAGATCTATCTATAAGGAGAATTTTTTAATTAGCTTTTGGTGAATTAGTAATAAAATACTTCATTAATTACTTAATTCACAAATAGGTGATTTGGCAAGCAACAGCTTAAAACCTGATTTATGTTTATTCACACAAAGTCAGACTTATAAAACATTTACAAGCATGGTATGTACATTTATGTAGAAAATTTTAATAATAATAATAATAATTCTTAAATTGACTTATCTTATTGACATCCAATAGCTGATGATTAATAAATTGGTGTTTTCTAGTGGTGTCGTTAAAGAAAACAAACAAACACTGTTATTTATATTTTGCACACTTGTTTCAATTGAACTGATTTTTTAAAATTGAATTTGGTGTATTTCATTCATTCATTGTTTGACACCCAATGTAATTTTACTGCTGTGGTGTCATTAAACAAGTGCTTAATTGTTGTGTAATAAATAAAAACTTTAACTGCATTACAATGTACACATAAATTAAATCATGTACAATGACATAATATTCATAACTTTTTTTTCACAAATGTATTCAAAAGTTCCATGGAAATACTCATCTTTAAAGTATGAAATATATTATTTGTACAAATGTATGGATTTCTACATATCAAACCAAAGAACAGTTTGGCGGTGTTAATTCATGTTATGTTAAACCACAACCAAAGAAGAGTTTGGCGGTGTATGGTGGAATTCCGTGACAAACCAAAACCAAGGAAGTGTTTGGAGTGTTGATTCATGTTATGGTGGATTTCTATCTGATACCCGTAATCCAACACTAGAGAGTTTGGATTGTTAATTCAAGTTATGAATATTATTCAGTTTGAATCGTTCATAATCTTGCAATGAATCAAGAATCAGAGGACAGTGTGAAGTGTACAACATCATGTGTTTATTCTAATTTGTAGAAATAGTGATGGATGAAATCTTATGTACAAGTGTAAAGGTCAAATGTACAGTTTCATACAAGTTAGTCCTGCATTGTATATCAGTTACATGGTACAGAGTTTATTACAGTATGGCATGATTTACGATAATCACTGGAACAAGAAGACATGAACTTTACATGTTCACATGATATAAACTTAGGCCTACATGTTAAGATGTGTGTATGGCTCAACATACATTATGTGCAAGTGTGTACATCAGCACGATTGCTCAGTCAACAGAAAAATATCCAGATCAAAAGATTTGACATCTTCTTCACACTACAAAGAAGACTACAGAATTCTGTGGATGCTGAAGGAACGAACTACTGTTACCCATGCATAGATCTTAACATTCAGTGGTTGGTCGGCCTTCATTTGGTACATGTAAGTAAATTAGTTATTTTTCAGGGGAAAAAATAGACAATCAGATATGAATGCAACTAATTTGTCGTCTTTTATTCTCAACTGTTAGGTGTGTTGAATGTGTGTAATGTGAATTTCATTTAAATTTTGAATTACATAAATAAATACACTTGCACCATAACACAATTTTAATACAGTTTTACTAAGGCGTAGTAGTATTGGTAGTGTTATAGTGTACATCTGAATGTCATCGAGAGTTGGATCTTTAGATGATGTATGTCAAACCAGACCCAAGTTGCTACTAACATTTAAGTGTTCACCCGATTAAACCATCTCAGTGTACCCATTCTTTGATTGGGTTTTTTTCCTGTCAAACTGGTGCCCCATAACTGGTGTACCAACGGCCATGTCCTGTCTGGAAAA
>JAECMU010134230.1:3028-25563 GCA_016106625.1 Dracogyra subfuscus
CTTACACGCGTGTAAGAGAAATCTATGTATTTTATAGCTATGTATATAATAAGTTTTATTTACACGCTTGTAAAAGAAAAAGTTAACGCAGACTTTGTAAATCCGGCCCAAAGAGTTTTGAAAACATTTACCTTATATATACAATATAGTTTTAGTGAGAGTCTCGGGTGCCTGTCTGGGTTAGCTACTAGTATATATTACCCGAGATTTAATCGACAACGGCAATAAGTGATTGTCGATAGCTTATCGACCTTCCGTTATATCCCGGACTATGGAATGTGAAATGGATCAATATCAATTGACTGGGTCGCCTTTTCACGAACAAATGTCGTTTATTGCGCATGCATTCGATCTTATTTCACTTGTGTCGGTGGTCAACGGTAAAATACTGAACTGAACGTTATTGATTAAAGTAGGTCAGACTGGGCCAAGGGTAGTAAGGTGGGGGGAGGGTAAGAAGCTAGCTGTAACCACATTTCAGGCACGGCAGTGTGTGTGTGGGGGGGGGGGAGGGGGGGGCTGGGGGAATGTAGCTCCCCAGAAATTCTGAATTAAAAATATTATTCGTAGTAAATCTTTTTAAAGCTCATGTGAAGTTTACATGTAAATGCCAGAAAATTGCATTTCAGGACATCTAGTTTTTAAAGGGGCGGGACGTAGCCCAGTGGTAAAGTGCTCGCTTGATGCGCGGTTTGGTCTGGGATCGATTCCCGTCGGTGGGACCATTGGGCTATTTCTCATTCCAGTCAGTGCCTCATGACTGGTATATCAACGGTTGTGGTATGTGCTCTCCTGTTTGTGGGATGGTGCATATAAAAGATCTCTTGCTACTACTAAAAAAATAAAATAAAAAATGTAGCGAGTTTCCTCTCTGAGTGGTTTCGTTAACAAAACAAACTTCTCACCCTGTCATTGATCATCAGGCGAAATCAATATCGCTTTGTAAAAACGGTGACCACTTGCATTGTACATATTCGCGGCTGAATGGCGAAGAACTCGAGGAGCATTTATTCATAACTAATAATTAAATGTTAATTGTCCCTCCTGTTAAAAACGTCGCCCTCTCAAAGAGAATGGTTCGCCCTAGGAGGTTCGACCATGTGTCGAAATGGGAGCTTCATTTTATTATTAAAACATCAAAATCATAATATACAAACACTTTGATATTCTAAACTCAATATATAATTTTAAATGTTAAAAAAGTTATGTTAGACCAAAACCTTTTTGCAACAGTAGCACACATGACTGTCACTTTAAAATCTTTCAAAGTTTAACGAACGATGACAAATTAAAAATAAAACGAAATACATTAGTTTCAATGGTAGCGTCTTGGTTGGATGTTTGTGATGCACGCGTCTGCAAAACGCAAAAACACGAAAGTTGAAAGCCCGATTAACAATAGTTAAAGGGACATTCCTGAGTTTGCTGCACTTTTTAAGATATTATCGACTAACAATGACTTTTTAATGATTGTAATTACATATTAAATATATTTTTCTGTATAAAATATTAGTGGCTGTAATATTAAACGCGTTTCTGATAAAAAAATATTAGGTAAAAATTGCATTTTATTTTCAAAAATATAAAAAATTTCGTACGTACGAAATTATTTGAAGACAGAATCCAGTTTGGGCTTCTTACAAATATTAAGACGACCAGAAACACATTTAATATACAGACACTGATATTCTAAACAAGAACATATATTTAATATGTAAGTTTAATCGTAGAAATATTTTATTAGTCGGAAACATCTTACAATGCAACAAACTCAGGAATTTTCCTTTAAGAATGTGTTCGAAAGTATTTTGTCCAAGTTTAAAAACAAAATGTTTTGATGTACAAAGTCACTAGACCCAACACTTTCAACCCGTAGCAAAAAAGGTTTGAAAAAAAGAAGAAAGAAATGTTTTATTTAACGAAGCACTCAACACATTTTATTTACGGTTATATGGCGTCAGACATACGGTTAAGTACCACACAGTAATTGAGAGAGGAAACCCGCTGTCGCCACTTCATGGGCTACTCTTTCCGATTAGCAGCAAGGGATCTTTTATATGCACAATCCCACAGACAGGATAGCACATACCACGACCTTTGATATACCAGTCGTGGTGCTCTGGCTGTGATGAGAAATAGCCCAATGGGCCCACCGACGGGGATCGATCCCAGACCGACCGCGCATCGAGCGAGCCCTGTACCACTGAGCTAGGTCCCGCCCCTAAAAAAAAAGAGGGGGGTTTGATACCCCATAGCACTACGTACACTTTAATGTTTTATTAATTAGTCATCGATCGGCTAGCACAAACAGATGATTGATCGATCACTACATGTCACTCGACTCTACAGTACTCGTAGTAGCGCGATATTTAGTCCAGTGGATAGATCGATTGAAAGAAAGAAATGTTTTATTTAACGACGCACTCATCACATTCTATTTACGGTTATATGGCGTCAGACATATGGTTAAGGACCACACAGATTTTGAGAGGAAACCCGCTGTCGCTACTTCATGGGCTACTTTTGCCGATTGGCAGCAAGGGATCTTTTATTTGCGCTTCCCACAGGCAGGATTGCACAAACCATGGCCTTTGTTGAACCAGTTATGGATCACTGGTTGGTGCAAGTGGTTTACACATACCCACTGAGACTTGCGGAGCACTCACTCAGGGTTTGGAGTCAGTATCTGGATTAAAAATCCCATGCTTCGACTGGGACCCAAACCCAGTACCTACCAGCCTGTTGACCGATGGCTTAACCACGACGCCACCGAGGCCGGTTACAAAAATTGAAAGCCCGATTAACCATAGTTAAAGAGATATTCCTGAGTTTGCTGCACTTTTTTAAAGATATTATCGACCAACAAAGACTTTTTAACGATTGTAATTACATATTAAATATATTTTTTCTGTATAAAATATTAGTGGCTGTATATTAAACGCGTTTCAGATCAAAATACTAGGTAAAAATCTCATTTTATTTCCAAAAATTTATTTCTTCGTATTTTATTAGTAGGAAACATCTTACAATGCAACGAACTCAGGAATTTTTCTTTAAGAATGTGTTGGAAAGTATTTTGTCCAAGTTTAAAAAAAAAAAAACATTTTTATGTACAAAGTCACTAGACTCAACACATTCAACCCGTAGCGAAAAAGGTTTGATACCCCATAGCACAACGTACACTTTAATGTTTTATTAATCGATGATCGATCGATCATTACATGTCACTCGACTCTACACTACTCGTAGTAGCGCGATATTTAGTCCAGTGGATAGATCGATTGGTGTTTGGGTCGTAGGATCTAACATTGTCAGTGGATCCATTCTCTGAGTGTTATCAAAGTCATGGTATGTGCTGCCCAGTCTGTGAGAACGTGTATATACAATGTAGCGGTTTACCTCTGAAAACTAGCGCTCGCTTGATGCGCGATCAGTTTGGGATCGATCCCCGTCGGTAGACCCATTGGGATATTTCTCGCTCCAGCAGTGCACCACGACTGGTATATCAAAGGCCGTGGTATGTGTTATCCTATCTATGGGATGGTGTATATAAAATATTCCTTGCTGCTAATCGAAAAGAGGAGCCCATGCAGTGGCGACAGCGGGTTTCCTCTCTCAATGTATGTGTGGTCCTTAACCATATGTCCGACGCCATATAACCGTAAATAAAATGTGCTGAGTGCGTCGTTAAATAAATAAAAAAAATTCCTTCCCGCCTCTGAAAACTATCAGAATGATCAAATACATTTAGCTACTGATCAATAAATCGTCGTGTTCTAGTGGTATGAAACTAAACACAATAACTTTAACACGACTTTTACCGGCCTCGGCGGCGTCGTGGTTAGGCCATCGGTATACAGGCTGGTAGGTACCGGGTTCGGATCCCAGTCGAGGCATGGGATTATTATTCCAGATATCAACTCCAAACCCTAAGTGAGTGTTCTGCAAGGCTCAATGGGTAGGTGTAAACCACTTGTACCGACCAGTGATCCATAACTGGTTCAACAAAGCCCTGTTCAAATTTACAGAATGTCTTCGTCGATGTATGTCAGTTACAGAAATGTGTGGGTTTTTTTTAATGGAAATCAGGATTGAACAGTATTTTGGTGGTTTACACACGCAATTCGGTTAGCCAAATTTGTGACGTCCAAGTGGTCTTCTAAAGTAAAGAATTTAGCGATTAGCCCCTTGAATCAGGACTAAGCGTGGACAAAATCACCACCGTAAACGGGGCCACGCTACATTTATGTCGTCGTCTTCACAAAACATTACACGCCGCGATTTGCCATTTACCGCACATAATGGAAACACCTCTTTTGTGATTGTCAATACAGAAAACGACACCTCTTTATGCTGATCCAAACAAACAACATAAAATATACTAGTATAACGTGCAGACAACGATTGCTAAAACGTGGAAAATTTCTATAGAGAAGAAAAAAAAAGATATCGGTTATTCGCGTATGACATATCTAATTAATGATTGATGTGTGTAGTTTGAAACGCTTTTCGACTTTACGCAATATAAACGTTTCGTATATCGTGAGAACTGAATCGGTAATCGTCCCGCCGTTAAGTACTTTATACATATATTAATACGTCTGTTAACTTATTAATTCGTTCTGCCAGCGTTAAACGTAGACGAAAAGTTCTAACGTTTAAGATATTGCTTCTGTTTCGTTTGGATTGTACAGTGTTTTCCTCCATTTACAAGATGTTCAGAAAGGTAATTCATTATATATGTTTCATAATTGCTAAGACATTTGTATAAATAATTTACGATAATATCGATTTCAAATAAAAATCTTTTTTTTTTTATCTGTAATGTCCAAAGCCTGAGTGGTTTGATTTTTGGATTGTGTTCTCCTTTTAGTCTATTTTCTGAAAAAAAGCCACATGGTTCTCTTTTAATTTAGTGTCTAAAATGCCACCTACTTTTCATACACTGATTAAAGCTGCAATCTCCTCTCACCATAACATTATTTACCAGAGCAAAACACAAACACGCTGACAGTTTTAATATATGTATTGTCGCTAGTACCGGGTGAGCCTGTCGTAATGTTTTAAATATTGGTTATCTGCTTTTGTATTTGTTTTTTTGTTTGTTTTTGCGCGCGCTCTCTCTCTCTCTCTCTCTCTCTCTCTCTCTCTCTCTCTCTCTCTCTCTCTCTGTGTGTGTGTGTTTTTCTCTTTGTCTCTCTGTGTATGTGTCTCTCCTGGTGGTACTATGTTACTAAATAATGTAAGGCTATGATCTTAATATCATTATTGCATCATTTTATTTGATGCAACATCAAATGATTGTGCACTTGATGATCCAGCATGTACTTGATGATACAGCATGTTGGCACAGATACTCCAGGACATCCTGTGCTCTCCAGTGGGAAGGCTTTGAGATTGCATGGAATGTTAATTTAGTTAGTTACAAACTACATGTGTGGTCTTCAGCCAATTTCCATGGATACCAGTATAAATAATTGCCTCTTTTTTTTTCATTTAAAAAAACATAAATTAAATGGAATGAAGTTATTATATTACTCTAGAGCTGGGCTCCGTTCCTCGAAGTGATCTTAACCCATAATATTTTTGTATTATTATTTCATAAGCTAATCATCATGGGCCCAGGGGGACCTCAATGGGCAAGCATCATTTCTATTACATCTGTCTGTTAGTGTAGCCATTTTGTTGGTTATTTGCATTGTACCATGGGTTTTTGAAGAGCGCCAGTGGCCTAGTTCCTTCTGTCTTCAGCTCTTTTGGGTTTCAGTTGGGGTTACCTCAGTCTTAGCTCCTGGATCAAGATCCTACTCGGGAAGCACAAGTCATCTAGTTTTTGGGTGTGTTTTGAAGTTCTTTTGCAGAACGCCAGTGGCCTAGTACTTCGTCTTCAGCACTTTAGGTTGTCTGTAGGGGTTACCTCAACCTTAGCTCATGGATAATGATCCTATACGGGAAGCACACGGTTGATTTGGAGTTTGGCATTTTCCTTCTCCTAGATAGATTGTCTTTCTTGACTTACACCCTGACTTAAAATGATCGTAGAGCTAAATTAAATTTGCTTCATGGAATGGGGCCCTGGTAGCTTCCAGCTGATTTTGGCATGATATGTCAGTTCTGTAATTAACAGTTGATGACTGAAACCATTGGAAATGGGATAGTCTTGAAATGGCAGCTTAGTATGAATAACGGTGAAGTAAATTAGTGATAATTATAAAACTGGTGTTATAAAATCAATCTTGCATCACCGTTTAACGGGACATTGTGCATTGTCATCGTGAACCTTGAGCGCTGTTGTTGCGTACATGTCACTTAACTGAGAGTAATTGACAGGTTTTTACAACATATTGTTGTGTCAGTTCAAGGAAGTGTTTGTTGTGGATACACGTTTGAATTATTGATGGGAGTATACCTAACAATGAATGAAATGAACAATAACTCAGTTATTGATAGTATATTCAAAATGGATGAAATGTGTATAAAAACTTGTCTGTTGACAATATTCATGTATGCAAAGTAGATGACATGTATATAATGGATTTACCAATGATAGTGCTACATACGATGACAGGGTTTGTGATGACACGTAAATCACGCATCCTAACACTTAATGACTCGCAGTTTTTCAAAGTGCGGGTCACAACTGACTCGCAGCTTGTTTTTATCACTTTTGACTAAGTTTAGTAACGAAATCGATCGGTAGGGCTAGTGAAAATTGTCAGCATTTTTAACATTTCTATGTTGTTGTTATAATTAACTTTATTTTAAAATATTTAAAATACAATACAATTTTTTAAATATTTATTTTAACTTCTAATTTGTGTTCCGAAAAAATTGCCTATTTCGCTGACAGGAAATTGAAGATAATCAAAACATCCGTTCCGCTAAATAAAAACACTAATCTTTTTTCAGAGTGCCGCTACTTAGCGAACAATGCACAGTTGACTGGTGTTGTTTCAGTGATTATTGACAACCCCAGTTACACATGTCCGGCAATCATTGAAGTATACTCCACGGCGTTTGATCCCTGCGTTACTTCGAATAGCATCTTTACTAAAAATAAAGAGGCCATATTGAAGAGGCCATTGCTGTTGAGAAACGGTTATCCAGAATACAGCGTATGCCTTATGATATTTGCTAATTTTAATAATCAAGGTTATTCATTTTAACGACATGCATTCAACATGTATGACAGCAATGTGACAGCAACTCAATGTCTGGAAGATACGTAACTTGCTATTTTAATTTTGTAAAGTCTTTGAACCAAAGTAATAAAAACAAACCAACAATGCATGTCAATTTTAATACATATGCCAGTTCAGGGCCGAAAGACATATTGGCTATCCCAAAACTGGGTTCAGCCAGACCGAGTGAAAAGAAAACGTTCGCTACATTAGTTTGTGCGCTTCACGTTAAACCAAACGGACACGACGGAAACCAATCAAATAGTTCACAAACGTTAGGATGAACGTTCGTTGGCTGAACTGAGGAAAGCTCTCGGCGTAATATACGTCACGCTTCAAAGTCATCTGACACTCATGTGCCAAGAGACATCATTGCGGACATGAACAATATGAGTACACAGGAATAAATTTTGATGTAAATGTGTAGAAAACCAAAAGCTGTTTGCATCAATGAACACCTAACGGCAGTTTCATTTATTTCTTTTGTCTCTTAATTTTGTACCTATGGTCGAGAGCATGCACTGAGATCGCAGTCGTGGGAAAAGAACATGCAGTATTTATACAAATTGCAGTTAAACATACACTGAATTAGTTTACAATAATCATATTTAATGGGTTTAAAAAAGAAAGAAGCCCCCCCAAAAAAAAACAACAACAACAACACAAAACGGCACAAAAACAACCCCAACACGATTTGATTTGATGGATTCAACCCACTACTCCACTTCTTTTGGCTTGATTTGTGTTATAATGATGCTAAATATGTAAGTTCCTTTACACTGGAATATTCCTGTTACAAATAAAAAATTTGACTCCCAACTTACTCTTAGTGATTCCCAATTTTTCTTATTGACTCCCACTTTTAAAATGTGGGGGTCACACTGACTCCCACAAATATTGGACAATCTCAAACCCTGCAATGACTTGGTTTGTTGATGAAGCTTATGATAAGATTGGAGACTGCATAATGCATGATTGTTCTGAATTATCTGGGTTTGGATCATATATCGACTGTAATGAATATTACTCGGAGGAGTTCAATTCAGTTTCTGGCTGAATCCATACAGAAATCTGTTCTGTCTTGTAACTGTCTTCAAGTGTTACATGGATATTGATTGGTTTAAAGTTACTACCAATAGTAGTCAAATTTGTAACCTACAAATGTTATATAGATATTGATTGGTTTAAAGTTACTACCAATAGTAGTCAAATTTGTAACCTTCTACAAATATTATATAGATATTGATTGGTTTAATGTTACTACCCATACTAGTTTTCATTTGTAACTGTCTACAAGTGTTTCATGGATATTGATTGGTTTAAATTTACTAGTAAATACACATGTACATGTATGTAGTTCGTGTAAAGATGTGTTAAAACATGCAGAACATTATTGATTGGTGTACATAGAATAAAACTTTTATGAGGGCAGTAAAGTAGAAATTATGTTGAGCCTTGTGCCTAGTGTTTTGATTGGAATTGATTTTGTATTATGTGGGATATTAACGGACCACTTGATAACACTAGCTTTAGACAGTGGTCTGCACAACAGTTGGATTGTGGGAAGTAAATGGAAACAAATTTATTATGGATTGGATGTTTTTCCTAGCTTTATGAACCAGTGTAAGATTTGTAGCGGCATGTGGCTTAGTGATAGAGTGCTCGTCTGAGGTACACTGAATCATGTTATCAGTCACTCTCAACAGACTAGAGTTTTTTCCCATTTTAACCTTACATCTGGTATGTGATTCACGAGTCATGGTAGACACTATCCTGACAAGAAGAAAGTGTATATAAGAGATTTCTTATTACTATTTAATCCCATACTGGTCCTATCCGAAAGGATGTAGGTTTCATCTCCGTCTGTCTGTCTGTCTACAGGTCTGTCCATCTGTTCCACGTATAGTTTTCTCGACGGTTTTTTCGTCATGCCTCATAATATTCATCTGAACATTTGTGTATAGCTTTATCAAGTAGTTACACATAAGTTTCACTTTCATAATGATATAATTCCATGTGTATAGCTTTATCAAGTAGTTACAGATCAAGTTTCACTTTCGTAATGATATCATTCCATGTGTATAGCTTTATCAAGTAGTTACAGATCAAGTTTCACTTTCGTAATGATATCATTCCATGTGTATAGCTTTATCAAGTAGTTACAGATCAAGTTTCACTTTCGTAATGATATAATTCCATTTTATAATTACTGTTTTGTAATAGGTGTCTTGATTGGTTAAAATGCTACTATGTGATCTAAAAATAAGCCAATGTTCATTTTTCAATGAACGTCAAATCTGCATTTTTTTGGTAAATAAGAAATCCCTGATTGTTCCATTGTTTCTATTTTTGATCCCAATTTTGTCTGCACTGTGAGTGAAGGTGACAATTTAAGGTCGACGACAGTCACTTTTCACACCCTTGTTTTGGCTTTGTATACAGTAAATAAAACATATCCAGCGGTAATTTTGACAAAAGGTACTTTTTAGTTCTTCTATCTTTTGAAACAAAATACCAACCTGTAAACAGCATTGTCTGCTTGTTATAGAAATTTTGACGGGTCACGGTTAATAAACCAGCTTTTATTTTAATGTAGCAAATCATTGTAATAATACAGCTAATTTTGAATTTGAATGACGTCAGTATTCCAATGAAGTCACTTTGAATCTCCTTACAATAACCATACACTGGGTACATGATGTTTCCATTTTAAGAATGCTGGGGAAAAATCCAATGCAAACCTGCTGTTGAAAATTGTTTATTTGAACATTACTAATGCACCTGAATGTGTTTGAAGAAAATCTTGAGATTAAAAAAATTGTACCTATTAAGAAATATTGATTTCAAGTGAAATTATGGTAAGATATGCTATATTTATTGTGTACGAACCCAAAACAAGGGTGTGGAAAGTACACAAAAATAGTGTGGGTTTGAGTTCCAAAACACTTTTGTTTTTGTTTTTAATTCAAATCAAATCAAAGAACACTTTCAGATGTATTTCATTCTGCTGTATGAACTAGATCCAATTACATGTATATAAAACCCATTTCAGACTTTAAAAAACCTCATTTTGTCTCGTGTGTCAGTGCAATTTTTCAGTTTCAAGTGTTTTAAGTGATAATGGTACATCATGTATACCCTTAGTCTGATACTGGGTGTTGATCAGTTTGTTAGTTTTTTTTAAACCAGGCAAGTGGGTTTGATGGTGCAGGGTGTGATGAATACTGGTGTAAGAATGTGTTGCGACTATGTTGAGTGTTTCCACTCGGCTTTCTGCTTTTGGCTTTAATAGTTGTTTTTATTACCCTTCTGGTTAAAAATATCTTACTACATGTCACAGTGTTACGTCACACTAGAAGGTAAAGTGAGATGTAACACCTTGACGTCGGGATGAAATAATGTTTATTATTACTATATAAAGCTTGGGACAGTTGAACAATATTTCACTCGGGACATAAACATGGTATGAAATGAAAGCTTGTTTAATATCCTATCATAATTGCTTGTTGAAATTGGTGAAACTGCTAGTTTAAACAATGTTTAGGCTGGGTCAAAGGTTGAGGTGCATCTAACTTTTGATAGAGCAGTTAATACCACACATCCTGTGATTGGTGATAAATGTGTGTTGGTTGTAAAAACAAGTTAGTTTCATCTGGGCAAAAAGTGTATGTAATTTTATTTCATCTAGTATCAGTTTGTCAAGTTGCCTTGTGCTTAAAATGTGTATGAGGTCCTAATAAAAATAGCATAACAATTTTTGGGCAGAACTAGGTTAGTCTTGAGCCATGTTCACACTAGCATTTTTAGTCCAGACTAAATTAGTGCGAACCTGATAAGAACTAAATTTAGTCAGGATTAACACACACACACACACATTTTTACTTTAGCGTATCAAAACGTGTGACCGCAAACAAAGCGTATAACTCACTCGGCTACATTTCCTGTTTACTTCCGACTTGAGGATCTTCGTGATCATTAATTTGATTTAATATGTATTTATTCTATCATGACAGCTGTTACTAGCATTATCTTGGTGCTTACTTCCGTGTTCATTTGTAATGATGTAACTGAAAAATATGGGATTTGATTTGGTGGTATACACCCAACAATACAAATTTAAAGAAAGAAAAATCTGTATTGTGGAACTGCTGTCCTTATTTGGACCTGTTGCCTGGAATTACTATCAGGAGCAGCATATTGTTCTCATACTTTCTACAAATGGAGAGACTTGCTATACAAATAAATTGATGTAGATACGGGTTTTTTTTCCATTGTATGACACTCATCTTGAACTGAGCTGACAGATGTGTGATAAATATTTGTTTAATGTTTTCTCTTTGCTAAAAGTTCTCCTGTTAATTAATTGCTTGTTTGTTTCAGGTGCCCAGCAAGACAACTTCCTAAATGCCATGAAGGACTCACCCGCCAGATATCCTTTACAATCATAGTTTTTAGTACTGATTTTAAAATTGTTACTGCTTGTGTGGTAAATGTGTTTAACTGGTAGTTTCCACTCCTGATATTTTATGATAATTATAAAACACCTCGAAGTATTCACCTACCAGATGTTCTAGTACTGATATTTGAAAATAATTATTGAATGTTTTGTAAATCTGTTTTTATAATACATTCCAGTACTTGTATTTTTATTAATTATTATGTATGTTTAGTAAGTCTGGTGTGTTGGTTTATTACTGTAATTTTTACCCTATCTTGGCCTACATTGTATATAGTTGCAGTGTGTTGATAATTAATAATTTTTATTATCAGTTTGCAAATGAGTTACTTATAGAAAAAACCCTAACAGTTGAAATGAAAGCATGTTTTGCATTAAATTACATTGTCTCAATTCAAGTATTCACTAAAGTGAAAACGGTTGTTGTTATGTGAGCTATGTGAAATGTTAAAAAAAGAAAAGAAGAGAGAGATAATCATGATCCCATTAACTTAAATATAATAACTTTTTTGATACCCAGTACTAGACCTCCCCATCTAAGAGAGCTACCACTCTGACTCCCTATCATTCCCCTGAGACTTGTTAAACGACAGTGATGTTTAGCTACCCATAGGATTTAAAAAAATAGTATGATAAACATGGTCTTCAAAATTCATTGAAAATTGAAGGTGTGATATTTGTGTCCTAGAAAGTCTGAAAAAAATGACACATGGCTTTAAAAAGTGTTTGAGTTTCATACATATACCTAGAAGGTACTTTTAAAACTACTCAACACTCGTGTTTATTAAAATGCATTAAATTGTAACTGAAATGAATTTGGATAGAAATTCTGGATTGAAAAACATTCATACTGATCAAACTTTTTGTCACTCCCTTCATGAAATAATAATTTTTATTATCTTCATAGTTGAAGATTTTCAGGGAAATATAACCAGTATGATCCATATCGGTAATAATTTTGTGAAATGACATCGTAACTTAATGCGGCTTTTCCAGTGTAAACCATCTATTTCTCGGTCCAGCCAGTGCACCACAACTGGCATATCAAAGGTATGTGCTATCCTGTCTGTGGGATGGTGTATATAAAAGATCCCTTGCTGCTAATTGAAAAGAATAGCTCATGAAGTGGTGACAGCTGGTTTCCTCTCTCAGTATCTGTGTGGTCCTTAACCATATGTTTGATGCCGTATAACTGTAAATACAATGTGTTGAGGGCCATTACCAACTTTCTGGAGTATCATTTAAAAAAAAAACCTTTTACGGGTTCCTAGAAAGAATATAAGAACATGAATGATGGTGGAATGCAAGAGATGGTCATTCCTTTTCTCACCAAAGACCAAAGATGTGCTACCAGTTCTACCCTAAAAATTACAGACTTCATAACAAAAAATAACTACTAAAACCAGAACACCTCTGGTTTTACAAATGATTCAAACTGGACTCTTACTGCTCAAATAAGATTGTATCGTAGATTTTCAGAGATGTTTCCAGATAATAAAATAGCTAAGGATTTTTGTTTGTGGTGTAAAAAAAACACCATTTTACTGATTATGTGCAATCAGTGTTAAAACAACAGATCAATAACAGTGAGATGAACTGGAGGTGGAGATAGAGAAAAAAGAGAAAGAAACTGAAACAGACACAGACAGACTGAGATTTACTAGAGAATAGTGCTCAGGAGTTGGCCGGTGGACAGCCTTTAGAAGGTTGTCCAGATGTCCTACTTTTCCTACTTCATCCTACTTTTTGGTATTTGTCCTATTTTCAGAATACTTAGGGTTTTTTCTAGGTTTTCCTAAATTTTTTGTTGGAAAATGCTGTGATGTCCAATTTTGAAAGATTTCAAACCCAAAACCACCTCATCTGATCCATTTTGGTTTTATTATCAAATTATCTTCTGACAAAAAGCCTGACTTTTATCTGCAGTAAATCATTGAAAACTGAAAAAATTCTGTATGAACCATGTAGGAAAGGAGCAAAACAGTTTGCTCAGTTTGGCTGTGTCATAAATATTTCCCCATAATCTAAGATATGGGAGCAGTGAATCAATCCCCTTAATGTTTATCTTTTTTAATTTTAATTTTTCATATCACTGTCTGATGTTTTTTCCATGCTGGAGTGTTGTTAAAAATTAATTCACTTCACTTCACTACTGGCCTGGTGCTTACAAAACTGTTCTAGTCTAGACTCCTGACTAATGGAGTTGAGAAATGAATGTCTTGACAACGCCATACATATTGTAGGCGTGTTTTTCATCATTACAGATTGAGTCTGGACTAAAACTTTTATAAGCATGGGCCCTGCTATTGTTAGAAATGATGAAAGGTTTTCTTAGCAATCTGTTGTGTGTGTAGACATTCCTTAACATGCTCACCATTGTTGAGACAATAATCTGTTTCTTCTCGGTTTGGTCGATTATTGGCCTCGCCGGCTTCCACACGTACCTAGCCACGTCCGAGCAGACCACTAACGAAGATGTAAGTGAGCTGCTCACCACTGTCATGTAGTCTGTCTGTCCGTCCGTCTGTCCACATAGCCAGCCACATACTTTCATTGCTTGATTTTATTTCTAATATAACAGATCTTCCAGGGCTCACACTGGAACAGATTTTGGTTTGGTTAATTTTTAAAGATGTTATTTCCTTGAAAATCATTAAAAAGTTGATAATTTAAGGAATATTTGGTTATCCAAAGTCTGGGTTTTTTTAAGCCATTTTGTGTAAAAATGATCAATTGGTTAATATGGCAGTGTACAAAGTGAGCCCTGGTTTCATGAATGTGCATGACCTGTGTTTGATATTATTTAAAGCTGGGTTTTTGTTCTTCTTTCGCTGTGGTATGTGCTACATGTATGTTTGTGATGGCCTGAGAATAATGTAAGCAATTTGATGATTTGAGTTTTAAATGTGTGACCTTGTGTAATTGGGTTCAATTTTCTTAGCCTCATGACTTGTACATGTACATCAATAACTAGGGCATGTGCTGTCCCAATTATGTTGGTATTGGTAGAATAGTGTATGCTGATTGTGCATGTTATGTCAAACTCTAGCTTATGCTGAAATAAACCCATGTTGGATACCAAATTCCATTATTTAAAACATACCGTATTTAGGTGGCATACTTTCCTAAAGTGGTATACCCCAAGCTAATCCTAACTGCAACAAAATATGTGCAATATATTTCTTTTCCACATGTCGGTGAAATAAAAGTAACCAAATCTGTATTAGCTATTTATAATCCTGCAACTATTTTCCCAGATAATGTTGAGCATTGTTTATGGCATAAAGTTTCATTGTAAAGAGACGTGTGTCCATGGCAACCAACCTGATGACACTTACTGTAGCAACACAATTTATGACACAATTAGATACAGTTTGATAAACATCCATTGTGACTGTGTCAGCGCAGACAAGGATTTTATTGTTATTTATGCAGTTGTGTGGGTGTAGTACAAGTACATACATCGTTACATGCGAGGAGTAGTAACCCTGCTTGATGAAGTTGTCCCCAGGGAAACGTGATGGTAATCTGGCATGATAGCTTCAGAAAACACACTTTGCTGTTCAAATTGTTTGTTGATAATAATGATAATGCCAGACGGTGATATTCAGTGATTCCTGCTGGTGATCACCGTCACCACTGATTTACACACACAGTTCAAGACATGACTGCACTCAGTAGACAGTACCGCCTACGTTTGTTAAACGGTCTCTTACCGTCAAAGATAATGAGCACCTTTCTTATTAACTGATCTTGTTAGAATGTCTGCATGTTATGCCATTAGCATTGCTTGTCAAAGAGTACTATAATATTTTACAGTCTGTCACATACATGTAGTTGTGGTTGTATGGTATTTTGTGCAATATCTCAGTTTGCCATGTTTTGCTATTTACATTGTGTTACATACCTTTTTCAGTTTGCAATGTATAGCAATTTACATTGTGTTACATTATTTTGTTTTAGTTTGTCATAATTAGCCATTAACATTGTTGCATTATTTTTCAGTTTACTATGTTTTGCAATGTTCATTGTGTTGCATTATTTTTTAGTTTGCCTTGTTCAGAAATATATATTGTGCTTTAATATTTTTTAGTTTGTAATGTTTCAAAATGTTCATTGTAATGCAGTATGTTTTCAGTTTGCTATTTTTTTTAAATGTACATTGTGCTATAATATTTTTCAGTTTGACATTTTTAGATTTGTTTACATTGTGTTGTTTAGAAATGCTGAACATTATGAGGTTGCTATTGTAACATCTGAGATTGGTTTCCTTAACGTGTGCCACTGTTTTAGAACTAGTTATATGCTTCTTTTCCGTGTGGTCGTTAATCGGTCTTGCTGGCTTCCATTCCTATCTGGTCTCATCTGAACAAACAACCAATGAAGATGTAAGTCCATGTGTCTTGTAATTAGGCCAAGGTCACTTCCTGCTGAATTGTTCATCTAGCTGCAGTTCTTGAAGCTGAAATTATTGTAGCTCATGGCTATAAGCTGCAGTTATCAAGTTATTATTTAGATACAGTACTGCAATCATGGCTAATATAGTTGTGGATAAAATAATCTTATCATCATCACATGAGTTGCCTGCCAAATACCATTTATTTTTATGAATTGTTTTAAAATGTATCTTAACGAGCGAAAGCAAGTTTGATTAATTTTTAAACGAGTTGTAAGATAAGTGGGTCAGGTTAACTATACGTCACAGTGTAATCTATTTTGATTGTGCTGGGTTTTTTCATTGGATGTATGGCATTGGTGACCTGGTCATCACCTAGAAGCCGTCGTTCATATGTCTTGAAATTGTTACCATACTAGTGTAAACTAGTATGTGTTATAAAAAATAACGAATGATGTTCTCACCAGCAGTGTGTAACAAATGTAATCATGTGAGGATATTGAGATGTACAGTCACGTTAAAGGATAATGTGAAGTTTACTGTTACAATATCAATACTTCACACTGATATGAAAATACACATGATCAGATCATATGCCTGGACTATTGATAACTACATACTTCACATTGGTATGAAAATAGTTACATGATCATATATATGCCTGGACTATTGTTAACTCTGGTAATTTCCTCACTAATGTTATGTGTATTTGAGATCAAAATAAAATGTTATAACACTTATAACAATTGTGTGATATAACATCAGCCGGTTGTGTTTTATCATCTTTCAGATAAAAGGATCTTTTACATCAAAGCGGGGCCAAGAGAGTTTTAACCCATACAGTCGAGGCTCTATTTTCAAGAACTGCATGACTGTGCTTTGTGGACCTACGCCACCCAGGTAAGATGAAACCTGCAATCTCACTTCCTTAAACAGACTGTCCTGAGTGTGGTCCTATTTCTAACCTGATATCTTCATGTGTACCATATCAGTGTGTATATATTCAGTGTGTGTGTGCTTGTTCTAATGTTTGTAGTAGCTCAAATTTTAAAATTATTTCTAATTGTATTTTTTGGTGCAAAGAAAATATTTGAGATATAAAATGCAAATTAAGTTGAAAATATTTCATTTGTTGTTTGGCTAAATGAAAGATCAACCCCACTTACACATGGCTTATATATCGCCTAGATAACTAATCGAAATGTCAACTAATGAGAATGTTTTTTTGTACTATCAAGATGTTAACAATTTCCCGTTTGCTCCTACACATAGTAACTGTCTAAATCCTGAAGACATGAACATAATTAAATATTTATTTTTGTGTTTTCTCTTATTCACAGGTGTGTTTTTTTACTTATGTTTGTCTTACAGAGTTTCTGTTTGAGTATTGATTACTGCTGAACACAGCAAATGTATTTGTTTATACAAAGACTAGTGATATGAATAGACATTAATTTGTTTTAACCTGACATGAGTCGTGCCTTTCTCTACTTGATATTTTGTTGACATTCAGGCTACTCCGATTCAGGATAATCATACTGTGTTTTCCAATTTGTTGATGTCGATTGATGGTTTTAAACAGGAAATTTGCCAATGTAACACCACAAATCTAAGTCCGGAAAATCAGATAATAAAGTAGGGTTAACAATGTTCTCATTTCACCTCTTTGTTGTTTTTCAGCAACAGATTACTGATGTTTTGTAAAAATAATCATTACAAACGTCAATGGTCATTAATAACAAGAGTTAGGTGACTGAACCGATCAAATTTCCAACATAGAGTGCATCATTAGAGATTTTTCATCAGCTTACTTGAATGAATAAAGTTAAAAGTTAAAGGATGTTGTGTTTAACAACACTACTAGAGCACATTGATTTATTAATCATCGGCTATTGGATGTCAAACATTTAGTAAATTTTACATATAGTCTTAAAGAAGAAACCCACAATTATTTTTCCATGAGTACCTTCCGACAGGCAGGATAGCACATACCACACCTTTGATATATCAGTGCTTTACCATCCTCATGATGAATAAATAGTCTTTTTAAAGATTTATTTGTCAAATGCACAATAGAATTTGGAGATAGTCTTGATCGCAGATAACGGTTTTGTCATTCAGAATTTAGAATGATTCAATATTTAACAAATTTCCTCATCAATATGTACCCTAGCCTGGCAAAATTATCATTAATGACATAACTGCAAAACATGCATTGTTTTTTGCTTATTAAGTTGTGACATAATTTGCCTTCGAAAACTTGCAGCTGCTAAAAAACAAGTATAAACAAAAAAATCAGACAGTTTTTTGTTACAAATGTCTTGAATTAGTCATTGCATTTTTGTACTGCAGTGTCATTAAATTCATTCATTGAAATTAGAATTTTTATTATTATTATTTCAGTTTGTTGGATCGGCGTGGTTTCGTTATTCCAGACAGTTCACAAGTGAGTACAGTGGATGGGGAGCTGCCGATCAAAGAGAGTAACTCGGTGAATGTGAGACACGAGTACTATGGGTCGACCACGGTCACACAGCAGAAGGTTATCACTTTGTTGGTGCATGGTCTTCACTGTGTTGTCCGGGCTTCAGCTACATTGCCACCATTTTGTTTTGTACCCAGCTTTGTTTTGTTCATGGCATCCTTCAGCCTGAATGTGATCCAGTAGCACTGCCTTATCCCACCCTGTACAATTAGACCGAATCATTGTTATTCAGAAGACCAATTAGCAATGTGTTAATTAGTAGTCTGAAGTCTGAATTGTCCAACTGCTATTTATTGTTCAGTGATAATTATGGTGCAAATGGGGTAAAAGAAATAGTTTTCAAGACGTCGTCATGAATTTTGGTCCGATTCTGAAATTGTCTACAGTAGAATTGGTGCCAGTATAAACCCTGTATTGTGATGGTGCTGTTTGTGTCTCAGTTCATCTAAGTTTGAGAATATTGTGACAGTAACATTTGCTTTTTTAATCGGTAAAATACTGCAGACAAACACACACATGACAGGATTTTACTTAACAAACTGAAGGACTTCACTCAAAGGCTATTCGAGATGCTGTAGAAAATTTATGGCTGAATTTACTAAGCCTGGGTTTTAAAAAATATATATAATTTGGTGTTTAAGATTTGTAAATGTATGTAGTTACATGCATGTAAAAAAACCCAGGTGACATAAATTCAACCTATAGTCTTGTTTCATCCAGTGAAACCGCGGCAAGCCCAGGCTCACTGGTTGACTGACAAGCATAATCGTTGATATGCGGCCTGAAAAATGTAAATACTTAAAGGAATGCTAAAGCAAAGCTTTTGTACTGGTATGCCTATTACCAATATATAATGCACATTATTGCTTAATATCAACAAGTATAATCATATAGTTATTTAATAAAACCATTTTAAATGTAACAGCTATTATATATTATGAGCACAGCCATTTTGTACCATCCCAGTGAATACGCCCACTGGCAAAGCTGGTTGTTACATAATACATAACATTTCATGTCAAGAATTAGTCTTCGAACTGGAGAAACGAAGCATACCTGATTTCTGTGGATACATTGCAATGTTCTGTAATGATATCCATCTCAGTAAGCCAGCCATAAGTATATATTATTTTTCAATACAAAATAAACCAACATTGTCAGTGTTGAAATAACTATGATGTTTCATCCATACATTAACCCATGTACTGAATTTATAATTGAAGTCTTGTCTTAGTTAATTGGTCCTTTATTTCTGTGGCCTGCTTATGTGATTCCTGATTGGCAGGTGTTTATTGGCATGTTACCCAATCAAAGTAATTGATTACCACTGTCTAGACACATATACAAAAATACTTGCCAGTTTTTTTAAGATCACAGGGTATTGTGAGATAGCTTGCTAACCCTACAATGTTAATGGACATCAAACCCTTAATTAAGTAAACTTTTCCATCTAAAGTAACAAAACGGATCAATTACGTAGTCCCAAAGAAAAGTGAGTGATTATTGTTGCTCCAACGTACTCTACCAATAGGCCTAATAATATGCATTTTTTCTTTGGATTTTTGGAAGAGAGAAAAATACTATATAAGTATTATAACTCCATTTCATTCTGTTGATGCAAATTGAAATATGTTTAGTTAAATAGTTTATTATACTATCAAGTCATATACATATACAGTATACCCTCAATTTATTGCCCCTCGACTTAATGCCAACCTCTTGTATCGCCAACTTTCTTCCAAGTACCGTTTGTTTTCTTGGTTAATTCCCTCTATTTAGCGCCACCCTCACTATCTGTCATCCGCCAAACATGTTTTTGAACAAAATACATTTTAGATGTTACAGTCCCCTCGATTGTATCGCCCATGCTTGAGTTGGCTGTAATCAAGCGGCTCGACAGGAGTACATTGGCCATAATTAAGCTCTACAGTAGTTGTTACTTTTGTTATTGTCTAATGATTGACAACACCACTGTGTTACAGTTAGTTGTCAGTGCAGTGATGCCGCAGTTAAAAGAAGTAGCGATACAAGACAAAAAGCCGGTTTGATGATCACTTGACAATAAGGGATTTGATCGGTGCATTTGATCGGGCCTTTCTGGGTAATGTGCGAGATGCGATCGAAACAGTTCTGCAGTTTATAGAAGGTAATCCACATTCAGTCCAATGTAAATTAGATGATTTCTTTCCAAACGAGTGAACGAGTTAATTCTTCTGAGCACACAGCAGAAAAATATTCTGGACTTTTTTTAAAAAAGGATTGACTTTGACACTGCTATTCAAATTTACTGTACTTTTTACAGTTTCACCGTTCATGTTTACGTTTTTATATTTCCAATGTTCATTGCTGCTTGACAAATTAAAATTAATGTTACCTTTTTACCCCTGTTTATTGTTTTTTTAAACAAACTGTATGACATTTAGTATATGCAGATGTATCAAATGGAAAATATGTTTGTTCTTGGCACCCTCACTTTAACACCAACTCGATATAATGCCAAAATCCTGTAGGTACCACATAAATTGAGGTTATACTGTATGTTGTTTTACCAGTTGGGTTGATTAAAGTGAAGCACCTTGTCGTAAATTAAGGCTTTTGTTTACACTGTGCTTACAGGAGTTGGTCGGAGCTGACATCACTTCACCCCAAGCTATAGTACTGGACACCATGAAAACAAAACAAAATGGCTGCTCCCAGTTAGCAGGAATAATCACTTTTTTTTTATTAACTCTAAAATTATGCTTTTTTCATTTCTTAAAGACCCATTGGGCTATTTCTCGTTCCAGCCAGTGCACCACGACTGGTATATCAAAGGGCATGGCATGTACTACCCTGTCTATGGAATGATTCATATAAAAGATCCCTTGCTACTAATTGGAAAGAGTAGCCCATGAAGTGGGGACAGTGGGTTTCCTCTCTCAATATCTGATGCCATTTAACTGTAAATAAAATGTGTTGAGTGCGTCATTAAATAAAACATTTCTTTCTACTTTCTTTCATTTCTTAAAGTGTCACTGTCAGTATGTATTGGTGGTCCGGGTATGCATCTTTCCAACATAAGGCTCATGTTTGAGTTTAGTCTCTCTTTAACATATTGGTTAATTGTTAACACAATTATCGTCTAATGAGGACACTCGTGGATGTGTTGATTCTTGGTTTTCTAGACGAAGCAGGATAATCCTTGACACGTAGGTTTTTTGACAAGCATCATCCTTGACATGTTGGTCTTCAAGCAAATATAATCCATAATGCATCCGATGCCATATAACCGTAAATAAAATGTGTTAAGTGTGTTGATAAATAAACCATTTCCTTACTTCCATAATGCATTGGCCTATAAGAAGGATAATTGTTGACATATTTATAATCATTGACATAATTGCTTCTTTAACAAGAATGATCCTCGACACATTGGTCTTGAAACAAAAATAATGATGAATATGTTGATCTTCTGACATTGATAATCCTGATTTTTAATCCTCTGAAAATCCTAGTTTGTTGGGTCTTCTCACATTCATCATCCTGACATAGTGGTCCTCTGCTAATCCTTATGTTGGTCTTCCATGATAATCCTCACATGCTGATACTCGGATAATACTTGCATTTTGGTCCTCTGCTATAATCCTGACATGTTGATTAGAACTGTTATAATCCTGGCATGTTGGTTAGAACAACATTGTATGTTATAATCCTGGCATGTTGGTTACAACTACATTGTATGTCATAATCCTGGCATGTTGGTTAGAACTACATTGTATGTTATAATCCTGGCATGTTGGTTACAACAACATTGTATGTCATAATCCTGGCATGTTGGTTACAACTACATTGTATGTCATAATCCTGGCATGTTGGTTAGAACTACATTGTATGTCATAATCCTGGCATGTTGGTTAGAACTACATTGTATGTTATAATCCTGGCATGTTGGTTAGAACTACATTGTATGTTATAATCCTGGCATGTTGGTTAGAATTACATTGTATGTTATAATCCTGGCATGTTGGTTAGAACTAC
>JAECMU010134233.1:0-11203 GCA_016106625.1 Dracogyra subfuscus
AGAGAGAGAGAGAGAGAGAGATGTCACAAAATTATATTATATGAGGTAAATATACAACAGAACTTTTGGGGAAGTGTCACTTTGCATTGTTCTATTGTAAATCATGTCCTTTGTTTTGTTACTTTTTTTTTTTACAAAGGACCTGTAATACATACCCAACAAAATAAAAATGTGAAATAATTTCTGAGAAGTTTAAAAACAAATGTATTTTCACAAATTAACAATGCAAGCATTTTTATCCCCATATAGTCCTATTCATTTATGTGAAACAATTTAAAAAACTATTGTTTAACTAAAACTATATACATTATATACATAATATTATTTAAACAAATCAGACCTATTGTACAGTTTGCACAGTGGTACATGTTATAAATAAATTATTCATACTTAAATATGCAGTAATGTCATCCATAAAAACGTTTACCCACCTATTCACCCCTACCCCGACCAAACTCTTTAAATAAAAAATTACTTGTAACAACAAACTTGATATTTTGTGTTTGAATTAAAATATTTCAATTTTGTCCATGCACCAATATGTTTTAGTGCTTTCCATCAATAGCAAATTATATCATGAATACCAGTTCAGCTACTTTTGCCACTGTCATTATGGAACTTGAAATGCAAAAAAAAAAAAACCCGACTGAACAACTGTCAGACCAATTGATTGGCCAACTGTCTGACTGACTGGATAACTGTCCAACTGCCTGACTGACTGACTAGATAACTGTCCAACTGCCTGACTGATCAAGTATCTGACTAACTATCTGACCAACTGACTTGACTGACCAACATACTGTCCAATGGACTGACTGACCAACTGTCTGATAAACTTACTGACCAACTAACTCTCTGGCCAACTGTCTGACTAACTGTCCAATCAACTGACCAACTGTCTGACCAACTGACTGACCAGCTGACTGGCCAACTGTCTGATCAACTGACTGGCCTATTGTTTGACCAACTGACTGGCCAATTGTCTGATGAACTGACTGGCTAACTGACTGGCTAACTGACTGGCCAACTATCTGACCTGACTAACTGACTGACTAACTGTCAGGATAACTCTCTGACCAACTGACTGGCCAACTATCTGATCAACTGTCTGACTAACTGACTGGTTGACTGACTGACTGTGTGACCAACTGATTGACCAACTGACTGACTGACTGACAGTGTGATTGACTGACTGACTGACTGACTGGCCAACTGACTGACTGACTGACTGACTGACTGTCTGATTAACTGACTGACTGACTGACTAGCCAACTGACTGACGGACTGTCTGATTGACTGACTGACTGACAGTCTGATTGACTGACTGACTGGCCAACTGACTGACTGACTGGCTGACAGACAGTCTGACTGACTGACTGACTGGCCAAATGACAGACTGACTGACATTCTGATTGATTGACTGACTGACTGACTGGATGACTGACTGACTGACTGGCCAACTGACTGACTGACTGACTGTCTGATTGACTGACTGACTGTCTGATTAACTAACAGGCTGTCTGACTAACATCAATGTACATTATGTATGACTGGCTGACTGACTGACTGGCTGGCCAACTGACTGACTGACTGACTGACTGGCCAACTGACTGACTGACTGGCTGGCCAACTGATTGACTGACTGACTGACTGGCCAACTGACTGACTGACAGACAGACAGTCTGACTGACTGATTGATTGGCCAACTGACATACTGACTGACATTGTGACTGACTGACTGACTGACTGGCCAAATGACTGACTGACTGACTGACTGACTGACTGACTGGCCAACTGACTGACTGACTGTCTGATTGACTGACTGACTGTTTGATTGTCTGACTAACTAACACGCTGTCTGACTAACATCAATGTACATTATGTATGATTATAAATGCAAACAATTATTATATAGTTTTTTCTGCAATTCCACTGGTGCACTGTTAAGCAGAGAATAAGCTATTAATAGCTCATCCATGTCATGACTACTGCATACAGTAAGCACTATTAAGCAGTTATTAATAGATTCTTAACCATAAGTGTTAAATACATTCTGTCTTGTATTAAATATATAGAATATCTAGTTACTACATTTAGATATCATGGTTATTTGGTGAGGTGAGCTTCAGCACAAATAAACATAGCTGCCAATCACTATGCGATCGATCAACTGTCTGACCAACTAACTGACCAACTGACAGACAGTGAAAACATTCTTTGCTGGAAGCTACTTGTTTTTTGTTTTTCAATGTTTTTCAAAATTATTCGTTCCAAATGACAATTATAAACTATTAGTCTTAGGATGTGTTATTGTTATATGTACTTGTTTTTTCGGTGCCTGAAAAAAAATAAAAAAAAATAAAAAAAATATTATATTGCATATAAGGTAAGTTTCTTAAGAAGTACACAAATCTGGTCAGATCAACTGACTGGCTAGTCCACCATTACTGAAGAAAATATTTGATTGATTTAGTACTCGGCAAGATTTACCTGCTAAAGCTAATGATAACAGAGTATGGCAAACTTGAGTTCAAACATGCTGTCCTGGGCAAGTAACTTGGGTATGTGGGCTGTGTGTAACTATTAAGTGTGAAAAATGAAACCTGTTCAAGTGACTTGAACTATTCCTACTGATTAATAGCAAGGGACTGTTTGTGTGCATTTATTAAAAAACAGGACAATACATGCCACAGACTTTGTTATATCAGTTATGGAGCACATCACAACTCTCTTAGTTCCACAGAAGGAAAAAATGATTTATTTAATGAAGCACTTAACACATTTGTATTTACGGTTATATTGCATAAGACATACATGAATGATTACCACAAGATAACGAGAGAGAAAACTCATTGCTGCTACTCTACAGGCTACTCGAGAATATCAGCAAGGAATCTTTCATATGTATGATCCACAATACAGTACATACCACAGGCTTTGTTACACCAGTTGTGAAGCACTGGTTGGAACAAGAAATAGCCCATTTGGCCCACCCAACAGGAATCAAACCTATACTGACTGCACATCAGACAAGCACTTAACCACTGAACTATGTCTCACCCCCCNCCCCCCCCCAGTGTTCCAAGGAGACTACATACAGTAACTTGGTGGAATGAATGAATGTTTAACGACATCCAAGCACGAAAAATACATCGGCTATTGGGTGTCAAACTATGGTATGAAAATAAATAAAGTGATGATCAACATCAATATAAACATTCAAGGTTTAAACAAAAACAGTGTAAAGAACTGTACAAAAACACAAATATCACAGAATTTTACGAATACTGAATTTTACTCAAAACTGATTTAGATGGGGTTACTTTTTTAATAAATAAATAATTTGTAATATAAAACTGAAGACTGATAACCAATCATGTGCATATTGGTATGGTTCGCTCCACTGCGGCCACTAAAATAGACTCATCTGATATTTTTAGAATTTGTATGCTCCCAAATAACGTTATAAAAGGAGAAGTGTGATTGGTTCATATTTAAATTATTATTTACAGACGAAATGTTAGTCTACACAGTGCTGTTAGCAATCTGATTAAAATTAGTTCTACTGGTCTAAATAAGACATTTCTAATTCACACAAAACATGTAGTATACCCTCAGAATAATTTGGAATGTTTTAACATTATTTTTCAAATCACTAGCGTGATTCTGCAAGTAACGTTTTGATTGGTGGACGTGAGTTCCAACTGGCTGCTGTTAGATCCACATGTAATAGTGGAACTAATTTTAATTAGATTGTGCTAAGAGCTACATTCTTGTCAAATAATGACTGCCTTTGAAACAAGGGTTGGCAAAATATACTCTGGTCCCTCCAACTTCAGAGTTGTGGGGTGACTACCTCGATCCCCAACTCTAAAGAAAATGCAGTTACGGTGTGATTTAAAATACAACTGACCACTCCAGTTCTGATGTCTATATTCATCTATGTGTACATGTCCTTCTGCATACCATTGAACACACATGTACAAGTTGGGAATCACAACCTCCACAGCACTGCACTCTCAAAAATAATCTTCTGCAGGGCTTCTAGAATGTTTATAAAATCCACTACCATGGGATCAGTGATTTTAAACATTTAATAGCCACAATTCAATATTCACTAGACCTACTTTAATTTACTAAATAATAGTAATAATCCAATAGATCACCTAAAGAGGGAGAGCTTAAAAACACTAACGTTTGGGGGTGGGGCAGAATATTCATATTTACAAAATAGACTTAACTGCAATATTTGATCAAAAACAATTCAGTAGCCATTGGGCATGGCAATAGTAGTTATTTACTAGCCCAACAACGAATATCACTAGCCATGGGAGTGGGGCTACCATAATTTAGAAGCCCTGTACTGTGTAGTTACCTTTTTTACGTGGATGTCATGCAACAATTTTAGTTTTCCATCTTGATATCCTGCAAAATTAAATAATTATAAGGTCTTATTCCACACTGGATACAAACAAAAAGATGTTATCTAAATTTTAAATGTTATTGTGTTCTCACTGGGTGAAAAGTAAAGGGGCGTGTGACTCCCATCCCTCTCCCCACTCCGAAAAAACAACACAAAATCATAAAACATTTGAAAGCTTGGTTACTGTATATTGTTGTATATTGGCTGATCCTGTGGATAGGCTGACCCCTTATTCTGCCCCTCAGTATCTGGTACTAAAACTGAACTGTAATGATAATGTCAGTTTCTCATTCATGGAAATTCATTTCAGTGAATCAATTAAAGTACAAATATTACATGTTAATAAAGATTTCAAGATATCTGAAAAAGAATAAATATTTTTAAAGTGATCTCCTAATGTACGATAATGTTGTTGTTGTTTTTAAACTTTATCAAATGAATCGATCAAAATGCATGATACTTCTAGATGATAAATGTAGTGTCATTTTTATATAAGCAATGTAAATATTACTTAGCACTAAAAAAAATGACAGTAAGTAAAAATCATCAGTTATGACCAATTAAATCAGATGCCAGTCAGTAGATACAAAAGACTGAAAGACTGTTGATTATGAAAATACAATACAGGCCACTATCCAGATTCCAGATTTAGCCGTCACCGTATATTGATGTCGGTAACTCGGCAATACAACAATAAAGTTTCCATCAAAATCAAAGACATACAGACTCCCATTTTTATTAGGATTTTTGCTTTTATTTGTCAGATGCAAAGAAAAAAAACACCTAATTACCTTCTTTGTAAGCTCCGCGTAATTTGGATGCTTGTGAATTCATCTCAATTTGTTTTTGAAGTTTCAACAGGTCTTCTCTCAGTTGGTCCACTTGATTCAGAAGTTTCATCTGGAAAGTTTTCATCGTCTTAAGAAGTGGCAAATTCTGAAACATAAACTTCAAGCTATTATGTTGTTTAAGGGGCAAATTCTGTAACAAATATCAATCAGTATCGTAGCTGTTATGTTGTTTATAAAGTGGCAAGTTCTGTAACAAATATCAATCTTTATCATAGCTGCTATGTTGTTTAAGACGTGGCAAGTTCTCTAAAATAAATATCAACCTTTATCATAGCTGCTATGTTGTTTAAGAAGTGGCAAGTGACCAGAAGTGCATACAGGTATACCAAAGGACATGGCATGTACTCTCTTGCCATTGGAAAAGTGCATATAGGAGTCATCTCTTTGGCAGTAGTAGATTTTCTGTCCGTCTTTATTTCAACCAAGTGTTGAAGTAACTGTTTGTTCAGCACTAAGTAGCTATAGTGTTAAAATGTGCTGAGATGTCATTAACAAAATATTCTTTTCTTTCCTACATTTTAAAAATTAAATACAGCATTAATGTTTGATTATCTGATCTTTCCTAAATCTTAAATCTAATATGTCAGCTTTTATTGTTGATTACCTGATCTTTCATTGCATTAGTTTTTGCTGCTAAAATCTCAGTGGATACACGGCGTATTTCATTCTCATCTCTTCCGAGTTGATGCATAACTTGAATCTGTTTGAGTTCAAGACTGTGAACAGCGGCGAGGACACTTCGGTAGACAGTGGCCAGAGTCTGGATTTGAGTTATCATCTGATTCTGTAGAGTAAATATTACAGGAAACTTAGTCAACTGACTAACATTAATTCCCAAAATATTTTCACATCTCCTAAGTTCAAGGGCCATAACTGCATAAAAACAAATGGATAAATTGCCATGAAAGTTAAACTTGATCTGTAATAGTACACAATAAAGCTATATACAAAATATTTTCTCAATATCATCAGTGATTGCAAACAAAGTTTTCGTATGTCCAAAGTCAGAGGGCCATAAGTCTGTCAAAAATGGGTAAATGGCCATGAAGTAAAATTTAATCTGTAACGGAATATGATAAACCTATACACAAATTCCCAGCTAAATATTAATGAACACACCTGGTCAGTCTTCATCTGGTGATATTCCAGTGCCAGGTTCTTGTTTGCCTCTACCAGCGCAAAGATGCTAGTCTTGCTGTCATGAGTAGAAATCTGCACATTCATTAGATCTCTGATGAGTCGTGTATTGTCCGCCCTCGCATGTGCCAGACTTTCTTTTAACTCGGCATTCGATTTCTCCAGTATGTCAATATCAGACCGCATTTGTCTGATCTCTTTGGTTTTCTTAATGTTTTCTGCAGACTAGAAAGAAATAACAATCACTGAACAAAATAGTCATGCACACATATCACAATCACTAAAAACAAAATCACTTCAGTAATTACAATTAGTAAATATGTAACAAAACAGTAAAATGTACATGTATGTAAGAGTAAAACCAGCATTATGCATGTGTAAAGACCCGACCCACAGTCTGTAGGTAACCTATTCGTAGACAGGCTATTGTATATTTAGGTCTCCTAGCGACTAGCGTCTGGGAGACCTATTGTAATTGTTATAATTATTCTTATTATTCCAGCAAATACTTCTCATATGCCTCAAAAACTACTTCCCCAAAAGTCATGAAATTTCAGGAAAACATAGGTATCAGTCTTCGCCATGAGTAAAATCAAGGCGAGCTATAGATCACTCTCCTTAATTGAGCCAGGCGAGCAATCGCTCTCCTTATTAAATATGTTTGTACAAATGTGCCATGTATTACGATATAACGTTACGTTATCGATCGCTATTGCGTGTACATTTCTGAGACCTTTGTTCACAGTCTGATTTTCATACGTAGTTCAGGTGAGTAATTACTTGCGAGTATGTTTTTCTAACTTCAATTTAATAATACAAAAAATCATAGCTAAAATTTAAGGTGATCGATACGCCGCTCGTCTTAAACATTTGAGGCGTGTGCGGAGGCGAGCGCGAGCGATCGCTCGCCTTTCATGGCGAAGACTGGGTATGTTCACCAGATTTAATGTATTAAAATATGGGTCCCTTACGAACTTGTTTATATTGTGACCACCTTGAATACTGCATGTATTTCTGCACCTAGTGTTCTTTCATTATAAAACAAAAGCCACAAGTAATGAAATTTGGGCACAAGACTGACAAATGGGCGATCTACAGAAGGTAATAATTTGGATATTGTTTGAGCTTGCATATAGCACCTACCATGAAATATGTACACCATTTCACAATTTCCCCAGCTATTTCTCTGTTTTTCTAATTGAATGATTACTTCTAAACGCTTGTAGTGACATTACTGACAGTTTAGCATCAGGCAGACAACCACAATGGCCCTTTTACTATATCCTGTGATTTTAACCTAGTTAAAGTAAATGGCAGTCATTTTGCATTTCGCTGTTTTCCACTTCACAAGGTTTTTCTCAAAATCTAAATCTCTGATGTGGTGAATTTTTCAAGGTAACATGACCAGCTGGTCCTGCCCAATAAAAATATCAGTGGGGTAATCTGACACACATAGGACAGGTTAATGACATCATAAATTTCAATGTTCCTCAATTTTGCTTATTTTTTCTTCATATTAATAATATATGATTTGAATTGCTAAATGAACTTAAATTCCAAATTTCAGAGTTCTAAGTTATTTTGCTCAAAACAATTTAGGTAAATAGCAAAACATATTTTATTTACGATTTTCCCCCATTTTTGAAGCCCTTTAATTCTACAGGTACTTCTGTTCAGAATATAACATTAATTTTTCTATTAATATGTTGCCCAATATACTGGGAATAAAACACTGCATACAAATATTTCGTATGTTGTATCAAAGTTGAGAAACAATAATTTCTTGTTGTCTTCCAAGACAATACATATAACTTATTTTAAAAGGTTTTCTTCCTTTCTTTCTTTTTTTTTTTTCTTTACAACTGCCAGTGTAAAATTCCATTCATAGCAAAAGACATTGATTTATTTTAAAACATTTTGTCAAAAATTATTTTATTTATAATTTTGTCCCATATTTGAAGTTATATAATTCTGTTTCTGTTCAGGACATGACATTTTTCTATTAATATGTTGCCCAGTACACTGGGAATAATGTATGTTCAGGCATCAAACCAGGTCAAAATCATAGAGCGAAGTCACTTCTCTCGGACACTTTTGAGATGGTAAAATGTTTAACACGAGGGAGACGACTTTTTAATCTAAAAAAAACACATCAAAATACGCAAAAAATAGTTATATTAACTCAATACAGATAAAGTTGTATTAAACGGTTACACATGTGGGTAGACAAAAGCGACCGCTTAAGACAAGTTGCAGTACGCAGCATAAAGGTGCAACTTTGACAGTCTGTAAACAATTATTTTTTTTGCTAATTGATGAAAATGCTCTAGAGCTATCTAAAAATCAAATTTTTATAGGTCACCTTCTTCAGAAATAATAAAATGTAACTGAAAAACACTAGTTTAACTATTTGGAATTCATTATCTCACAAGTTTGTTGTCTCTTTTCATTTAATTACTACTTCATGCACAGTACTGTCCTAATGGATTAATTTACCAACGTCAAGTTTATATTACCCGGAGCCAATTAAATGCATTCCATAGTCACAATGTCTTAATTGATACACAGAGAAGATTGTTTATTTGCTGCAGCTTGTCACTGTATGATTTCACATTTTTAATTTACAGTGACTGTTTAACATTGGCATTTTAGTGACTTGGGATCCAGTTTAGGTGGCCCCTAGGTGCATTAGACAAATGTCTGCTTAATTATTAAAAGTGCATTTACATTAAAACATCTTTTGGTAGGGAGAAAGTGGCCGCTTACTGCAGGAGACCGCTGATTACTGGTGGCCATTATGACAGGTCTGCTTGGGTTATTTTATAATTTTGACATCTTTGTTAGCTCATTGAATTTATTTGTAATGGAAAAGTCTGTGTAAAACTAATTAATTTTCCCCCTTTTTTTCCATGTCAAATGTTTTTTTCAATGTATTTTTGGAACATTTGTTCACTATAGTCTAGACTCCCGCCCGTGTACAATTTCCAGTAGACACGCCTGACAATAGAATTAAAAGTTACACGCTTCAACAGTCAGTAGCCCATTTAGGCCTACTTGTAGTGCCCGACATGGGTGTTGTACAAGCCTGTCGCATGATTTTGTGGTTCCAGAATCGCTTCAAACTCACAGACACATAACATTTCATTATCATCTATGAATAGTTGTTCCTCAAGTTCTTCACCATTCATCCATGATTGTGTACAAAAAGCAACAACGATTTCGGCTCATAGCAATGGGCACGGTGAAGTCAAGCTGGTGAAAATGATAATTTGGGCTCACTTCACCCACTTATGTGAGCCCTGTATGTTGTAACAACATTATCATAATAATTTCTTGTTGCCTTCCAAGATCACACATATAACTTATGTTGTTTTTTGGTTTTGTTTTTACAATTGTCAATGTAAAATTCCATTCACAGTAAATGACACTGATTTCTTTTTTTGGGGGGGTGGGGAGTGGGGGGGGTCACAAATTATTTTATTTATTATTTTCTCCCATATTTAAAGTATTATAATTCTATTTTTGTTCAGGATATGACCTTGATTTTTCTATTAACAAGGTTTTTAGGTTCCACTGAAATCATAATTATTTTAACAAATATTTATTGAAAAGGTTTAGTGGGATGGTAAATTAAGAAAACTACACTTCAAAACTCATTTGTTATTCCTCATTTTTAGCAATGGTGCAAATATAGTAGATACTTAAGTTGAGGTTTTAGGGGGATGCTGAATTCAAAAATGCAAATATGAATGTTAGACAACATTAAGAGAGTTTTATTGCTGCTAGCAGCTTTAATTAAGTTTGCATTTATAAAATATGTTATAAGTAGTTTTATTGTGTTTATCAAGAATAGAACATTCTGTGTATTGTGTCACACATGTAATCCATGATTTGTAATCAGTGGTTTATAAATTATTTTATGATTGCTTAACTTCAATTAAATATTAAATTTAATTTGTAAATATGCCTTCTGAAATATAAACTATTCTGTATTTATGCTCAAAAGGTCAGTGTGTTGGTTTATTCTCGATGTGAACTGTAATTAATTTTAAGATCAAAGTATAACTAAAATGTGCATACATATGTGATTTTAAGTATTTCCTTTTTATTCTTTCAGGGTCTTTGTCTTTGTCTATTTGCTTATTGTTATGCATGGAGACAGGGATCTTCACATCCCACTCAAGGATTATCCAAAATAAACCCTAGCTGAACCACACCAAGTTATTCGTGTTCTCTCTTATACAATACTTCAGTAACATATAGCGATTAATCAACTAATCATCTTACCTGGGGGTTTTGCAGCTGTGTGACATCATTTCTGACGTTTTTCACAGCCTTACTGAGTGTCTGAATGGCGTCGCTCAAAGCTTTCCTGTGTTCCTCTTCGGCCATCAGACGGCCGGCCCAGTCCCCCGTGCTCTCGTCAATGTGGGCCAGTCGCCGCTCATTGATAGCAATCTCACGATCCACCGCTTCAAGTGCCTCAGCCAAAACACGCTGGTTCTTTGTCATTTTTAACACAGTGGGATTAATCTGGAAATATCACATTCATCAATCTAGTACATGTATGACCTGTCCTTTGATCTTAGTCATCTTAACACAGTGGGGTTAATCTGGAATTATCACATTCATCAATCTAGTACATGTATGACCTGTCCTTTGATCTTAGTCATCTTAACACAGTGGGGTTAATCTGGAAATATCACATTCATCTAGTACAAGTATGACCTGTCCTTTGATATTAGTCATCTTAACACAGTGAGGTTAATCTGGAAATATCACATTCATCAAT
>JAECMU010134237.1:0-11728 GCA_016106625.1 Dracogyra subfuscus
TACATTTAAAGTTTATGCTTGCGCGGTGTGATTAGAAAGAGTGCATCAATTAAAGTGCCACTGTCTAGAATAATTTTAGTATTTAAGCATATAGAATAGAAAATCCCATTACGTTTGGTGCATATAAGTCTGAATTGATTTCACTACACTGGCTTTTCCAAGTTAAAAATAAACCCAGAATTGTGAAAGTAGGACACTTTTGGCGGGCCCCCACTGGGCTAAATATAGTACGGTTCGGCTATTGTTGCATTACAAAAACCGAGCAGTCAATTACCAGCAGACAATTACGATAGCAGCACTCATGTCAACGTTATAAACATCTGACTCGTACGCCTTTCGATTGCTACTTGTATTTACACTTTTAAACACTGTTATGCTAAAGTTCATTATTCACTACAACTGAACTTTTTTTAAAAAGATTTTTAAGGAGTATCTTCATATAAAAACAACACAAAAACAAAATGGTAACAAAGACTCATTTTCACAATCTTATTGTTACTAATATCCGTATAAATACAACCTTTTATTAAGCATTTTTAAAATATCTGAAGTATCACTTTAAAAATCCTTCTGTACTACGGAAATATAGGATGGTCAACTAGTTTCGTATAAATTACACCACAACACACATAATAAAAGGCCTACCAGTCCGGGGTTTAGAACGTCGCCATGCATGTCTGCTGCAAGGAATGACTGCTAGAATCCGTACGATATTACAAAATGGCGAACATTGTTCTAACTGGCTAGTAAGCATTTGACGATGTGCGTTAATGACGACAACTCGCGAGTGAATTAAAAGGGCAATTATGCTTGTATTTGAACTTAGAACTTGACTGTATACCATTGAAACCAGACACTGCAGCTTTAAATGGGATGGAATTCGATGGGACGGAATGATCTTTAAAACACAGAAAACTATTTAAAAACTACTTAAAGAAATCACTAATATGATTGTCATGATTGTAAACCATTAAATGTTGTCTCAAATTATGTTAACTGATGAGTGAGTATTTCTGTTTAGATTCAACACGGGAGTACTTGGCGAGACTGAATCCAAATGTTTTTGTGGAAACAGAAGCTGCAAAATGTGCTTACAGACATCTTACAGGTTTGGGAATGGTGCTGATCGAAGGTCAACCTGGAGGTGGTAAAACGACTATCGGTATCTACTTGCTAAAAGAAGTTGCCAGAAGAACGTCTAGAGTGCCCTTGGTGATCACAGAACCTCAACAGTGGGATTATATACCTGTACCAAAAGACAACACACAAACAAAACATAAATATGTAGTCCTTGTAGATGATATATTTGGTGCATCCAATTTGTCTGTTTTACTGCGTGATTCCTGGGAACGAAAGTTTGATACGATGTTATCGCTAATTTACTCTGGACTTGTACAATTAGTAATAATAACACGATCGTACATACTCAAAGAGGCGTCTGCTACATTCGTTAGTAAATTCAAACAAGTATCGCTAACAGATGGTCCATGCAAACTTTCAGTAAGAGAAAAGGAAATGATTCTTACACGGCACGTTCGAGAAGGAAATGTGGAGATGTCGAAAGAAGATATTGAAGAAGCTTCTAAAAGTACTGCAGACTTGGGTTTCCCACAAATTTGCAAATACTTTGTTGACAACAAGGAAGTACAAGAACAAAGTCTTCTGTTCTTCAAACATCCTTTAGAATACCTTAGTAAAGAATTACATTTACAAAAGAGAAGGCATCCATTAGGATACTTTGTTCTACTTTTAGTAATGTTTAAAGAGGGAAAATTGTCCAGATCATTTTTAGATCCATCGAATAAAGAAGTAAAAACTGAGATTGATCAATTGAAAGATTATTGTTCCCATATGGGATCAGTAACCAATGCTGATATAGTAGCCACAACCAACAACCTTGTTGGTACTTATCTGGTTTTCAATCATACATCAGAGAAATGCGAATTCATTCACCAGTCCGTTTTTGATGCCATGATACGAGATTTTTGCCCTCAATATCTGCCACTAGCACTAAAGGTTTGCACATGTGAAATGTTAGTAGACACGTTCACTACATCCACTACATATCAAACCAGTCAACTGAAAATAATCATTGATCAGTCACAGTATGCAGAACTGGCAGCACGGATCACACTTGAGTTGCTATCGGGGAATCATAATGTTATTGCAGAACATCAAAGCCTTTCAGACACAACGTTTGTGAATTTCTTGATCAATGAATACTGGGATTATGAAGTTAAAGAGAAAATCATTTGTCATACAATTGGCAGACAGTCTGGTCCTGTAATCAAAGACTATGATTATCAGCAAATACAACAATTATGTGTTAATTTGTTTACCTTTGATTCAGACATATATTTAGTGAGATTTGAATCACTTATTTCTTTACTCCTTTATAAAAAGCATGAATATCTGATTAGAAAACTTATTGCTAAATCTCATACTTTTAAGACACAAAGAGACAAAATGATGGAACTTTTGATTGTTGCATGCTACGTCAACGCCAAGGACGTAGTGAATAAACTGTTGCAGTTTAAATGTATTCCAGACGAAGTGTGTTTAAAAGTAGCAGCAGCTGGTGAAGGTGATTCTAGTTTACTTGCAAGACTACTTCAAAACAAACATCTAAAATCTCTGTCACGTGACGTTCTTTATTGGATGCTTAAACGTGCATTTTTCAGGTGCGATTCAAACATGTTAACAGTTGTGTTACATAAATTGCAGAGCCTATCCTGTAAAAACACAAAACAAGAAATGTTAAACTGGGCAATAAAACACTTGTGTTTTCAGTTTTCTGAAGAATTTAGGATGTCTATCTGGTCATGGTATCTCAAAACTGTAGAAAGTAGCATGTTTCCAGTAAAGGAAACAATGTGTGAACTGCTAAGCATGGGGGCAACAATAAATCAAGACAGTGCATTCCTACAGGTTGCAGGACATGACCACCATGCAGCCCTGGAGGTAATTCTCCGGCTTACCCCAAATCTGAACACGACCAATATGGAAGGAAAAACAGCCATGCATATTGCTTGTAAATTCGGTGCAGTGCAAAACGTTGAGATACTTGTAGAGCGAGGAGCTAATGTGCGATCTGTGGATCATTCTCGTCGAACCCCACTGCATTATGCACTGGACGACAAAGGAGAAAAAGCAGCACTGTTGCTTGGAGCCAATGCAGATGTGAATGTTTGTTGATGAAAATGGTGAAACGCCTCTACACGTAGCGGCAAATGATAGAAATAGTATTGTTATTACCCAGCTGCTTGAAGCAGGAGCTGAGCCTATTGCGCAGAACAGGAACAACGATACACCTCTTCATATTTTGTTACATAATTTTGAATATGAACGAGACAGTGATTGCTTTGCAGCTCTGTTGCAAAGTTACAGCAGTGTAAACATTGCAGGCAAATCAGGAAATACACCATTACACCTAGCAGTAACACTTTCTAGTGCCACTCCTGCTCTTGAATTAATTGAAAAAGGAGCGTGTGTGGATGCTGTAAACAATGATGGTGATACACCGTTAATTGGTTTATTTCGGACTAGTGTCGAGTGGATGAAAGCAACCATGACAGACAGAGATGACTCACGAAATAATACCTATCATCGTATCATGCAGGCTTTACTAAACAAAGGTATAAACATAAATCATGTTAATAATAAACATGAAACAGCTTTTCATTTGTGTTCAGAGACTAGAAATAGAGAATGTGTATTTGAATTTCTTAAGCATCGAACTGATGTCAACTTGCAAAACGAAGATGGTTCCACCCCACTACATATTAGATTATCAAGTATGCATTCATTGTATCCACATTCACATACCTATGAAGTTGAAGAGGAAGTTTGCATTATCGCGACCATGATTGATAACATGACAAACATTAATATTCAAGACAACCATGGTCGGTGTGCTTGGCATTGTTTGTACCAGGGGTATCAATGGTGGTTTTTTGAACAAATATATGAATATGAATGCATGGATTTTGACATGGAAACAGCGCTGACTGATTTGTTGTTGCACAAAGGTGTAGATACAAAAGCTCTAGACGACGAAGGGTGTTCAGTGTTACATTATGCGTGCATTGTTGCTCGAGCACCAACGGTCTGGAAGTTAATACAGACAGGAATGTCTGTCAATTACACAAATAATGAAAACGAGGCGGCAGTGCACTTAGCTGCCAGTGTATCACCTTTCAGTACAAACGTTGGTGTTCTTATTGAATATGATGCTGATATCAATATTATAGGTAAAAATGGAAACATGGCTGTTCATGAAGCTATTAGAACATATACTATAGAAGGACTCAATGCCCTTATTCGAAACTCAGCAGATATCAATATCAGGAATTCTGATCTTGACACACCTCTCGATTATACTTTATCCATGTCCATTTACAATACAGGTGTTTATGTAGGAGTAAAGTCGATGAAAATACTTCTCGAGGCTGGCGCAGATCTTTTAATTACAAATAAAGATGGTCTTACCTTCTTTGAGGCAGTGCTTTCTTTGGGGAAGCATGTCTCTCTAGAGTGTCTTCTGTCTGTGAAAAGAGAGTTTTCAACACAACAAATGAAAGATATACATATTCCATTAACGAGATGGAGAGTTCTGAAAACTCTGTTAAAATGGGGTTTCAATTCAAATGCCTTAAATGATTCGGGACATGGTCCATTGCACATGACAGCGTTTCAGTATGACTACTATGACAGAGCTGTTCTTCTTTTGGAACATGATGCTGATCCAGATTTGCTGAATGATTCTGGAGAGGCACCTTTGCATGTTGCAACAAAACGAAACAACGGCAAGCTGATAACTCTTTTTTTGTCAAACGGCGCAGACGTTGGCACTGGTAATGTTGATGGCAACACAGCCCTGCACATTTCTAAAGGGAAGGGAAATTATGATTCTGCAACAGCTCTTTTGTTTCCAATACCTGTTGTTTCAAGTCCAGAGAAAAGAAGATACAGACAGACATATTTTTGTATGCACTTTCCAAGGAAACATAATATTTTAAGAAAGTGTTCAAAACTAGAACCAATAAATGTTCTCCTTGAGCACATTAAAAACCTTGACGATACTTCTAGTATTAATCAGCGGAATAACAATGGGGATTCCCCTCTTCACTGTGCTGCATACAGAGGATGTACTCAGAAAGTTGCTCTGCTTCTCAAATATGGTGCATCACTTTCGCAACCCAACGACCATGGTCATCTTCCACTGCACTGTGCTGCTAGAGGTGGTCAGTGGAAAACAATTGAACTCATGTTGAACTATGACTCTACAATGGATGTGGATATCCAAACTCAAGATGGCTGTTCTCCGTTACACCTAAGTTGTGCTAAAGGTCATGTAGTTACAGTGAAGAAACTTGTAGAGAAAGGAGCTGATGTCAATTTGGCCAATGAAAACGGAGATGGGCCGATACACTGTGGAGCACAGTTTGGAAAGACAGCTGTTGTTGCGACGTTGTTGAGTAGTGGAGCAGACGTGAACATGCAGAACAATGATGGCGAGACAGCTCTGCACGTTGCTGTTAAGTATGTGAAGGTGAAGGTCGTGAAGCTTCTTCTTCAAAGAGGGATTGACCAGTCATTGTGCAACATCAGTGATCTCACTGCAGAACAGATGGCACGCACTGCTAGTAGTTTGTTCAAGAGTATTTCTGACTTGAAAAGAATAACACAACTAATGCACATCCATCACTTGCTTTCTAACTTTAGTGAAACATGAACAATAAATCACATAATAAAATATCAGTCAATATCTGCTGTATAATGTACAGATACAGGTGGGTTGACAATCCAAATATATATTTTGCCATCTTGATTGACGTGAATCATATTATCATATTATATTATCATTGACGTGAATTATATAATGCATCTAAAACAATATATCTCTGTTTATAGCAGACTACTGAACACATCAAACATCTCATTTTGCATAGTATAGTCAAATCAACAGTAGGGGCTTGCAAATGTTAGTAAAGTTGAATTCGAGAACTATTGTATCACTATCTCAAGTGATAATCAACACACACAGACATGACTATTTAAAGGTAGGAAATATATTGACTACGTGAACACAAAACAAAACAATATATAATTATAGCTGTCAACATATAACTGTGTTTGTGGTGTTCATTTTTAATTATATAACAACCTTCTTTTTTAAACATTACCAGACATATTTAAAAAAAAAATATTACTTTGTTCGGTGTCCAAAGATGTACATGTTGATGTCAAAAAGTATTATATATTATTTTAGTTTTTTCCTGTTTTACAAAAAGAAAATTGCCGTTCTTTTCACAAATGTTTATAAATCGCATGTTACCCACCAGAGTTGGAAATAAAAGAAACTACAGATAGTGAAAAATCGGTTTCATACCTTGATCTATACATAGAGATTCAGAACGGCGACGTACTTCACACTAAACTGTATGATAAAAGGGATGACTTCAACTTTCCAATCGTCAATTTCCCATTCATGTCGAGCAATATTCCTTCTGCTCCAGCTTTTGGTGTTTATATTTCACAAAATCTGAGATATCTCAGGGCATGCACATCATATGCCGATTTTAAAGACCGACATACCATTCTGGTACAGAAGTTGTTTCATCAGGGTTATAACATCCAAGGGCTCCTGAAGGCTTTCAAAAAGCTTTATGGTCGACACTGTGAGGCAATCTCACGATATGACGCATCATTGACAAAAATTATGTCTGATGCAATACCCTTTTTTGACCTTGTACGTACATTTTCATTTTTTTGGTGAAAATGGTGTACACTTTTACCTTATGTAGACTTTACATAGGTGCGGTGGGTTGTGCTCATGACGGGTGCCACCGGTGGGGCAGGATATGCTCATCTTTCGCGAACATTTTAATGGTGATTCATGAGTGCATACCATCACAGTCCTATGTATTCCATTGGTATCTGTGCGGGTGTGTGCTACGGACTGGGAGGTGCAAGAAGGATGAAATCTCTTTGGCGGTGCAGGAAAAATGAAATACTGCCGTATCTCTTTTGGCGGTGCAGGAAAGATGAAATACACACTGGCTGTTAGCAACTCGCCCCATAGTGGATCATGGAAACTATCACGACATTGTATAGAACGTCCTCTGGACTCTGCCTTGTGGCACCACACCACCATGTGTCGTGTCGTTACTGGTTGTAGCTTTGTCGTGTCGTTACTAGTTGTAGCAGCTTCATATAGTCCGGTTTAGGAAATAGGTCCTCATTAGAAAAATAATAATAAATAGAAATATTTAGTTTTCAAAGTTTTCTTTGATGATTACAGGTAGATTGACCTTTGTAGTAATTAAATGACCCAGTATTTGTACATTATTTGGTAGTGTCATTACTAAGGAAAAGCATTTGTAAGTGCGTTGTGCGGTCAGATGGAAATGGGTACATTATAGCAAAATGAGACGGGGCCCCGACATTAGGATGGATAATGATTTTTTTTTTTTTTGGTTGTTTTTGTGGTCAACCCGTATTGATTTTTTACATGCCAGTCGACAAGTGACTGTAGGTTCAAAAATTGGTAGTCACTTAATCCTTGCGATATCATGCTATTTTGTTTACACAATTTAATCCGAGGCAATATTAGCATGTAGATCCATTGGAAAATAAATGGTGGTGTGCAACCTTGTGCAGAGATACGATTTTGACTGCGCCATGGTTTTGTCGTTTAGATTTAAACGTTTATGATTAGTCATTTTGTTATGAAGTTTTTTTCGTTAAATATCGATTGGCAATTTTGTTAGAAATTATATATAGTTAAGTAGCCATTGGTCAGTTTGCTACGAAGGATATTTCGTTAAGATATTCCACTAGCTTACATGTTGAATTGTTACTGTTGTTTCTGCTAAATTGAGAGAAACACAGAGAGAATTGTGAAATAAGCAAAATGTACATCTAAGTTCTATAGTAGAGAATTATACGTTATGTAACATTAAGATTGACTGGGTATATTAAAAGCAGCCTGGACCATCCAAAAGTGAACTAACTGAGATCACGACTATTCTAACTCTCTGATGTTCGGATACCGAAAATGAAATTACTTCAGTGCTCAGTTCCTCAAATGTTACTAAAAATAAGCTAAGAATAAAAATCCCAATGAAACATGCATTTAAAAATTCACTTCATAACTGTATGTTCGCGAGGGTGTTTTGTAGGATTGGGGGTTATTATTTTTAGGTATGTCATAACCATAATGTATACCACTATAGTGTGGCCATATGTTGGTCTTCGTCGTGTGATTTGTTATGGGAGGGGGGGGGGGGGTGTTTGTTTTTTGTTTTCTTTGTTTTTTTATGGGCTTTTTTTGGGGGAAGGGGGGGGGGGGCGTGTCATTGAAGACACATATTTGCATTAACTTTGCAATAAAGTTACAAATATATAACTTTGTGTTGATGTGAATTTGTGTTAAATTGTACAAATATAGTCATTTGTGCAAATAACCATATTTTCAATTGTATAAATATACTAATTAATGCAAATGATCTTTTGCTGTATTGTTCAAATATTTCCTTGTGTAAATACCCTATGTTATCTTGTACAAATATACTTGACAAGTTGTGTAAATACCCATGTCTTATTGCATAAATATGTGATTTTATCTTAATGTCCGTATGCTGTAATACTAATTGTAAAACTAATTTGACTTTAAGTAACTGTCATTATGTTGTATTGTACAAAATGTTTGTGTAGATAACTGTCTGTTATATTGTACAGATATACAGTTTTATTTAAATGCCCTTTATTACTCATATCCAAATACACAACTTTGTGTAAATAGTCTGGTGTTGTATTATACATGTATACAGTTTTATATAAATAGCCTTACTTAGTCATGTCCAATCACACAACTGTGTAAATAGTCTGGTGTTGTATTGTACTTATATGAAGTTTTATGTAAATGCTCTTACTTAGTTTTGTCCAAATACACAACTTTGTGTATATAGTCTAGTGTGGTATCATACAAATAGCAACTGCTAGTACAAATGTTCGTATAATACGTTTAACTACTGTGTGTATGTGTTTCCAGCACTTCACTGCTTGTGACTAGTATAGTTTTTACTGGAATGTATGCTGATAATGATGCAGTAATGTATTATATTAATCTCTTTGTTACTCAGACATAAACAGCTGTTATTTCCTTTCCACAATCTGCTTCTGAAATGGAAATTGTGAGCATAAGGACTGGAATGGAGTCGAAATATATATGTCTTGGTTTTATGTGTCTGCTCTATTAGCGACTAATTTATTTCGTATTTAGGCCTAGCGCAAACAATTGTACAAACAAATATAATTATAAATTTGGTTATTATGCATTCAATTTTGTAATATTTTTCTTTTTTCTAATTCAAATTGTAAAGTCTATAGCATTATTACCCCACCAACCACCACCAGCAACACCCCTCTACCCCGTCTTGGATACACCCACCGGAGAATCTCAGAGAATGTACCCAAGACAGTCGTGCTCGAACCTTTAGTGGTTGTTAGCACGAGCCAAATGGTTGATTGGTTGATTGACTGATTGGTTGATTCGTTGAACACTACATAGATGTGTTATATGTCTGAAACTGTATTCTGTATTAATACTGAACATAGTTTTCAGTTTTGTTTCATTAATTGTTAAAAGTAAATGATGTCATATGTAAATATGTGTAAATATTTTAATATATAAACAAAAAAATGTGTGCTTTAGCTAATCGAATGTATCTGTGTAATTATTTTTAAAAATATACATGCTGCCTTACTTGTAACAATGTTTATTCAAATATATTTTCCTTGGTTATGATGTTGAAATTTATGACATTTTAATATGCATTACTATCAAACGATCGTTCAACGACAACGTAACGCAAAGTCAGTGATTGTGTACCTTATATTCTCCGTAACACTTTGTAACATTTACTTTGAATGCAAACATAACATATACCATAATCACGAATATTTAAAGATGTAGTGTTTTTGTTTATGTTTTCTAATATTTAAACATTTAGAATAGATCATGAACATTAATTATCTTTACATGTGGCGCAATTCTTCGATTTCGTTTAGGTTTTATTTACAGTCTAGGTCACAAGCAAACGCTCTGTTAGTGAACTTGATAGGGAAATGCGACAACCTTATTTCCATGTAACACGCGAGACGCAATGCCGTATGTGTCTTATTTAGAAACCTCACTGGAAAATTGCATTTTTTCATTAAATAAGGTCTACAGCTATTGCAGATAATACAATTTTACCTGTTTCGTGTCAAAAACTGTTTTCTCTTTGTATTTTGCATTAGTAAAAAAGATAGCATTTTTTGTATATTTTAAATCTATATAAGTATTTTTACAGTTATATTCGTTTTGAAAATACATTTAGTAGAATTACTAGTTTTTCTAGACAATTTAAGTAAAATTATTGCTGTTTAAAGTGGTATTAAATAAGTTATCAAACATTAATATGCAATCTGTGTGCGTGCATGTGTATGTGTGTGTATGTGTGTGTCGAACTGATATAATATTATAGCCATTATGTCCGTCGTTATGCACTGGTGTTATTATTATTATTATTTACAATATGGTAGCCCGACGCCGTGGCTAGTGGTTTTCACCGTCAAGTAATTAAATTTGTTTTTCTGGCTAAGCTCGAGAGATAGTACAAACAATTAATTCCTCTTGAAAAAACCCACATAAATATGTATTGTTTTGAAGGGGATTATGTTTTGTTGTTGGTTTTTTCGTTGTTGTTGTTTTTGGTTTTTGGTTGTTGTTTTGTTGGGTCTTAACATTTAACGCATGAAATACATATAAATATTAATTGTATGCATATGTTATTGCGTATAATAATGTATACATAAGGATTAGGACATGTTGTCCAAATACAAAAAGGCCCTCTCTTAAAAGCAAATAATTTAGTATTACATTATCGATGATGATAATTTCTATTTCAAAATATTAACTTTTCAGACGAACAAGGAATAATGTAAAGAAGACGAATAGAAATGGAAGTAAATAATTATATTGGGGTATAATTCTATTTATCATGATTTTTTATATTTATTTTGTAATAATACCGATTCCGCAAAAGAAGATATAATATTATTTTTTAAATGTCAATAAAATCTTTGTGTTGGTATAATGTATTTCTAAACACGGAAATACAATGCGTTTGTGCGTGTGTTCGTGAGTTCACCTACTACACACATACATATAATTCAATCCGATTTTAAATAACTACATATGTATTATATTCAGGCTAGTTTTATTTTCTTCCTTTCATAAACTGTTTCCAGTGCAATTTGTATTTATAACAGTTGAGACTGTTGTACTGTCCGTTTAATGTTGTGTTGTACCAAATCGGTGTCAAAGTGCGGAGTAAAAGCAGCAGCGGCTCTGATTGGTTGCAATATTTGATATATATCATTATTTGTGCAAATAATATTATCTATTCCCAATCAATCATATACCTTTATTTACAATATAGTTGTTACGCAGTATACACTAACATTTGCAACCATTAAAAAAAAAAAAAAATTGGTTTGTTTAACGACGCACTCAACACATTATAATTACGGTTATATCGGCTATTGTATTCTGGCATTCATAGATTCATTACGGTACTGCATAAGAGCAAACCGTGGCTATTGTATACTGGCATTCATAGATTCAGTACGGTACTGTATGAGAGCACATCGTGGCAATTGTATACTGGCATTCATAGAT
>JAECMU010134239.1:0-11173 GCA_016106625.1 Dracogyra subfuscus
TATTAGGTTGCACTGTAGAAACAACAGTTTCAGTGAGGTTGTCAGTTTATGTCAGAATACACCAGATCCTGGTTGTCATAAAGACACATAACTGGACACTTTTTGAAAAATATATCTTATCAGTATAGGTAGTACTAAAGCAAATAACTTCCGGCTGGGTCAAAGTTTGAGGTGCACCGAACTTTTGATAGAGAAGCAAATACCACAAGTCCTGTGATTGGTTATAAATGTGAGTGTGTTGCGTGTAAAAAATAATAGTTTTATTTGGGTAAAAAAACAAAAAAATGCAATTTTATTTCATCTAGTACCAATGTGTAAAGTAGCCTTGTGCTTGAAACATGTATGGGGTACCTGTAAAAAAAAAAGTGCTCAAATTTTGTGCGAAACTAGGGTAGTCATAGACGCTACCCGTTATCTCAAACCGAGCAGCGTAACTCCCAATTTTCTCTGGATCACTTGAAGTGTGAGGGGTGGTAGTATTTATATCTGTGGCGTTTATGTTGATTGATACACTGCAGGTAGGAGTTTTAGCCACATATGTTACTATTGTCGTCTATGGGATTTGATTTGGTGGTATACACACTGTAACCAGTAATCCATCACAAAATCCTCATTTTATTACTTGACTCTTTAAGTACAAACACATATTTTTCTATATTAAAGTGACATACCTTAGTTTTTAAATGCTATGGCCATTTAGTGCCATTTTGGATCACTAAAATCACACATTACTTATATTTTATTGTTTAGATTTATTAATTTTCATACATCCAAAGTATTTCTAATACGACAAAATGCATTTTTAATTTTCTTTTAACATTACCAATCCTCAAACAAATGCAATTTCCCCCAGGGAAAAAGAAGGAAGATACAGTCACATGACTGGAACTAGAGAGCAGTATACAGTAGAAGAATTTAGGCCATCCCATTGGCTTTAGGGATGTTCGACCAGACCACTCCGTGGGCGGGAAATTGCATTTGTTTGAGGATTGGTAATGTATAATAAAAGAGAAAACACCTCAAGTTTTCTCCAATTTGTAAAGGCACACATGCATTTAAGAAGCAGGACTGTAAGGGGATTTACAAGGGGGGAGGGGCTAATTTTTATGGATGTTTTATCATAATGTTTCAGTATTAGCATTATAAGACATTTTAAAGTCCCAAAATAAAAACTGCCGGAAAAAAACGAGCCTCAGAAGTATATGCTAATACAGTCGAGTTCCAGTCTATTTTTAAAGGTGTACATGCATCTTAAAAGGAAATGGTAATTGAGTCGAGTTCTAGTCTATTTTTAAAGATATTTCCCTGTTTGAACATCACAGACTCTTGTTTCACTCCATTGTAACTTTATCCAAATGTGTAGATTAACCAAACTTAGTGTTCCATTTTATGTGTTGAAACTAGGGACTGTGCCTTTAAGATTGATCAAAGCGAAATATCAATCAGTGAAGTTCAATATTTGGAGAAACATCCAAGGTTTTACTTAAAATCAGCTTGGAAATTTCACTGAAACAATCTAAAAACATTTTGGCCCAGTTGACCCAAAATAACTGAAACTATGGCGACTGACAAACCTAAAGGTTGTTGGGCTGTCTGATCAGTGCAAACATTCAAATATTGGGCCCCTGCATGTCCTGATTAAAATATTCTAAAATCCTGTATACTAGTTAGTAAATTAACATAATTTATTTTTTCAGAATATGTCAGAATGGTTCCTGGATATGTGAAGAAGATAAAGATTGTAAAAGTATGTAAAATAAATTATTTGACCTTTTGTGTGTGTGTGTCTGTGTGTGTCTGTATGTGTGTATGTATGTGTGTATATGTGTGTGTGTCTGTGTGTATGTATGTGTGTCTGTGTGTGTGTAGTATGTGTGTGTATCTTTATGTATGTGTCTGTGTGTGTGTGTCTGTGTGTGTATGTATGTGTGTATGTATGTATGTATGTGTGTGTCTGTATGTATGTCTGTGTGTGTGTCTGTGTGGGTGTATGCATGTGTGTCTGTGTGTGTGTCTGTATGTATGTGTGTGTAGCTTGGTGGTAAAGCGATCACTTGGTGCATAGTCGGTCTCAGATTGATCCTCATTGGTGGGCCCATTGGACTATTTCTTAATATAGTCAATGCACCACAACTGGTGTATCAAAGGCTATGGTATGTGCTGTCCTGTCTGTGGGATGGTGCATATAAAAGATCCCTTGCCACTAATGGAAAAATGTAGCAGATTTCCTTACTAAGACTATATGTCAAAATTATTAAATGGTTGACATATATATATTCAATAGCTGATTATTAATAAATATGTGTGCTCTAGTAGTGTCATTAATGAAAACAAACATTAACTTAAAGATTCATGAAATTGTTCCTACAGGTTAAAGGATTATAATTATCATATTAAGATCTTTTACTTATTATATATCTTGGTTCTTGGACATAAAGTAGCTCTATTTACTCTTTTAATATTTTCTGATGAAAATAATACCTTTTAAAAAAACAGTTGTTTTATTTTTTACCATGTGTTACCATATAGTTTTTTGAAAACTGTAATCTTGTTTTCAACAGCCACCTAGTAACCCAGTGGTAAAGTGTTCACTGGTGTCTAGGATTGATCCCCATAGGTCAAACCATTGGGCCATTTCTCATTTCAGCCAGTGCTCCACAACTGGTGCAACAAAGGCCATGGTATGTACTATCCTGTCTGTTGGATGGTGCATATAAAAGGTCACATGCTGCTAATTCTTGTGATTCTTAACCATTTGTCTGACACCATTATAACCATAAATAAAATGTGTTGAGTGTGTCATTAAATAAAACATTTCCTTCCTTCCTTGAACAGCCACCTGTAGAATATCTGGCATGTCTCCACAGTTCCAGACTTTTGATGGGAAGATTTACGAGATCAGTGAAATATGTCAAGGTGGAAGTGATGGCGTTACCATTGTGAGATCTTTAGACTTCCAGATCGACATCCAGCCAGTTCCATGCCAAACCCTGCAGAGAGACTGCTCCTATATGATCAAGATGGCCATGCCTGACGGAACCCAGGTGACCATTGCCCAGGGCACTGGCGTCATACTTTCCCTGGACGATGTCACCAAGACATTCACGACGGGAACGCGGGAGTGGTACAATCAATTCTACATTTCCATCGACTATACAATAGTGTTCCAGGGACATGGAATGTCCATCTATCATGACGGAGGTAAATAACTCAAATAGAAAACAATATGTTATCTTTATCAGAGTTTCATTTTCATTTTTATCTCCAATTAAGGCTCAAGCACACTGTTCTGGGCACACACCTCATTTTAAAAATTTCATTTCATTTCAACTTATTTTTGTGCTTATATCAAATTAAGGTTTAAGCCTGCTGTCTATGGTACACACTTCAGCTATTTGGGCTGTCTGTCCAGGATAGTGGGTTAATTGTTAATTGTTAGTGGTTAGTGAGAGAGAAGAAGGTGTAGTGGCCTTACATCTACACAATGAGTTGTTAAAACTTGCTCTTGGTAGGAACCGGTACGGGGCTGCTAACCCTGTACCTACCAGCATTATGTCCAATGGCTTAACCACGACACCACTGAGGCCGGCGTACACATCTCAGCTATCTGGGCTCTTTGTCGAGGACAGTGGGTTAATGGTTAGTGAGACACTAGTCAAGTGAGCCATTGAAACTCACCTTCACCCTTAATGAACATGGAACCAATACCAACCAATCTTCAGTTTGGTGACTTACCTAACCATGAATATGTTTTTACCTTATCGAAATTAGAATTGGTTAAAAGAATACAGAAATATAGTTTTAACATTATAACATCCCATGTAATGTAAAAAAAAACATGTTTTATTCAAGCAAGTAGGACTTAGCTCGGGCTATTTCCTCAAAAACAGAAACTGTTTCATTCATTAATTAATTTTAACTTATTTTCATGCTTATATCCAATTAAGGTTCAAGTACACTGTCCTGGGCACACACCTCAGCTATCTGGGCTATCTGTCCAGGACAGTAGGATTAGTTGTTAGTGGTTAGCTAGAGAAAAGAAGGTGTAATGGTCTTAAAACGTGCTCTGGTTGTGAACCCACCAGCCTTATTACATGTATGTTTGATGGCTTAACCATGACACTACCAAGACTGCTTAACTTTGATTCTACATACTTGGTCAAAACAGTCCCAGAAAAGATACATAATTAGCATCCTTTTATGGTGGAACATTTTGCATTGCCTGAGCAAGTGCAAGGGTAATACAATCAACTCTCCTTATAATGGCCATGTTTGTCATGTGCTTATATTGCCATTATAAAGAGTTTGTTATAAAGAGTTTGCCGGTATAATGATTTCATGAAGAGTTATCCCCATCAGCTAATTCATTCACAGAGCTTTAAAAATTTAGGACACATAATACTATTACTATAATATGTAATAACTGACTAACAAAGAAAGGACAGCAAGAAAAGATTTAATTTGCTTTTAATTCAAATAACAAAATGTATATTTAATAGCCGAATTCACAGAAGTCATTTTCTTACAACAAAGTACATGACTGATGTTTGAACATGTCCGGTGGTGTAGTGCCTGACTGCACATACTGCGTTCCACAACGAATCATGATGTTCAAAACCAATCTGCTAAAAGTACATAATTCATAAGTCAATGAAAAACATCGACTAGGCCCTATTCTATTCTATTAATAAGCAGTGACATGACTAACTCAACTCAGCCAAACATGTTTTTATTGCAAAAACTATGCATATTTGAACAACACCGCTCTGTCCAATCAGCTAATCCAGTGTAAGTCAGTCCTCGCCTGCACATCAAAATGTCACTGAAAGGTTACGGCTAATTGTCAAACCATTCTTACTATTTAGGATGACATAATATGCCTAAGATGTGTTAAGTGATTCTTTGACCCGTTGTAAAGATCAAACAATACATGAAATAGACACATTTTTTCACTGTAAATGACTGCCAGTGCCGGAACTTGAATATTCCGTTATAATGATCAGATTAAAACTGAAACATGTTGGTTCACACTAAAAATATGCTGGTACCCGAATATTCCATTGTAATGAATACAGTAATAACGAGAGTTGACTGTACATTGAATTCTGACATGAGTTTCGTTTAATCAGTATGACTCACATGCGAGTGTAATAATTTCTTTATTATCTATAATATTATTGTTGTTTTCTTTATGAATAAAAAGACCCAACTCAAAATGTTTCAACCATAACTAGAAGGAGACAATGAAATGACGTCATATTTCAAATGCAGTCACAGCTAGGACTGGAGAAGCAACGTCATGTTATAACGTCCCTTCCCAAAATTATGTCATTACATTTGCTATTACATGTGTGTTTTGTATGATTATTATTAACTTGTTTATGTTGAACCATATGGATAATATGAATGTTATTGTTTGAGGGGACATAAAATGTTATGTCCTGAAAAATGTGTTGACATAAAAACTTATCAACATAACAACAGACTTTAGACTTAAAGTTTAGGGTCAGGATAAGATTTTACTGTGATGCATTTTGACATTATGTGCCTTATGTGTATTGACAAAATGCCTAGAAATATATAATTTTGTCATAACAATATTTCTGTGCCACCATAGTAAACGGTTTCATAGAACGTTGTATTTTCAGGTCAAAACATAAGGGTGGAACTGGATAAAACATTCATTGGAAATGTGTCAGGAATGTGTGGCAACAACAATGGCAACTTGGATGATGACTTTCAAGACATTAATGGGCAGGGCCTGATGTCCGAGATTGAGCTGTACAACATGTTTAAGAATGTGAATTGTCCTCCAGTCACATCAGTGACGGGAGAGGACAAGTGTTTGGTAAAATAATCATGTTTTATAACAGTTACACATTTAACATGTTTAGGTAGTAATAAACCAAATAACTTCCAGCTGGGTCAAAGTTGATAGAGAAGTTAACATCACAAGTCCTGTGATTGGTGATAAATGTGAGTGTGTTGGTTGTAAAAAAAAAAGTTTTATCTGGGTAAAACAATTATGCAGTTTTATTTCATCTTGTACCACTGTGTCAAGTAGCCTTGTGCTTGTAACATGTATGGGGTACCTGTAAAAAAAAGTACTCCAATTTTATGCGGAACTATGATAGTCATAGATGTTACCCATTATAACAGAAATGAGCAGCTTGACCCCCAGTTTGTTCTGATTCACTTTAAGGATGAGGACTGGTAGTATTTATATCCGTGGCAGGTAGCGGTTTTAGTCACATATTTTACTATTGTATTATACACCCTATAAGGTTGATAATTGCCTTCCTGTGAGTTCAGTGATGGGAGAGGATAAGTGGTAAAATAATCATGAAGTAAAATATCATAATTCATACATTCACTCCTTTTTCTACCTGATTGTCAATTACTTCTTTTTGCTGTAGAAGGGAAGTTTTTTAATGATCCATGGCTTACTTAGCCAAACACTGCTAGGGTAGCATGGGTCATCCCATTGGATGATCCTTCCATCTATGTAAACCCATTGAGATTTTTTATTCATACTAACCTCATGAATTAACTTAAGAGCAATTCTTATGGTTTTGTGCAAGTAATTGCTCCTGCTCTTGTGTGCTTGTGCAAAACAATTTCCATATATATATATATCGTCAGAAAGCTGCTTGTCACATGCAAATATAGTTTTACATATTAGGGTAGGTATATTTAACAACACAATGTCATTTTGTTTTACATTTAGACTCATTTAGATAATTTTAGAACAGTTTATTGCTTACCATTCTTAAGCAATGTACATTTCTGGAGTAAGGTGTTTTAGTCAATGTTTACTTTATGAAGAGGTTACCAATAGTATATACCTGTGGAAGATGTTGTGTGATGAAATTAAGGCATCTATTGCCATCTCACATATTTTACAATATTATATTTTCATCATTCCCAAAACAAATTGTTATTTAAAGTATACTTAATAAAGGAGAGCAGACATAAAATAAAAATTATAGTTTCCTATATGGGATCCTTAGTAAATATATCTCTAATTTGTTTGATATCATTTCAGGCCAACGAGAAAAGGAAACCTTGGGCTGTCAAGTCTTGTGAAATAATCAAAGTTGGGGCTACATTCTCAGATTGTCGAAAGAGTTTGACTATCCCTGTTGTTAACAGTATTTATGACCATTGTGTACAGGAGGCCTGTGGGTACGTTGTAATTTGTCATTTACTTTTCAGTTTGTTAGCCTCGGTGGTGTCGTGGTTAGGCCATCAGTCTGCCGACTGGTAGGTACTGGGTTGGATCCCAGTCGAGGCATGGGATTTTTAATCCAGAATCCGACTCCAAACCCTGAGTGAGTGCTCTGCAAGTCTCAATGGGTAGGTGTAAACCGCTTGCACTGACCAGTGATCCATAACTGGTTCAACAAAGGCCATGATTTGTGCTATCCTGCCTGTGGGAAGCACAAATAAAAGATCCATTGCTATTAATCGAGATAAGAGTAGCCCATTAAATGTGTGTGGTCCTTAACCATATGTCTGATGCCATATAACCATAAATACAATGTGTTGAGTGCGTCGTTAAATAAAACATTTCTTTCTTTCTTTCTCTTAAGAACCAGTCTGGTTTCAGTCATATACAATCAAGTTCTAAGTTCAAATACAAGCATAACTGCACTTTTAATTCACTCGCGAGTTGTTATCATTAACGCATATTGTCAAATGCTTACTAAAGTTAGAACAATTCTCGCCATTTTGTAATACCGAGCAGGTTCTAGCAGCCAATTCCTTGCAACCAAAAACGTTAGCAGCCAATTTCAGCAGACACGCATGGCGACGTTCTAAACACTGCACTCATAAGCCTTTTATAATGTGTGTTGTGGTCTGGTCTATACGAAACTAGTTGGACATCCTATATTATGTAGTACAGAAGGATTTTAAAGTGATACTTCAGATATTATAAATGTGCTTAATAAAATGATTAAGTTGTATTTATACGGATATTAGTAATAATAAGACTGTGAAAATGAGTTTTGGTTGTTGTTTTGTTTTGTGTTGTTTTTATATAAAGATACTCTTTAAAACTCTAACATACTTAAGTTGCAGTGAATAATAAAAAAATAGCTTAACAGTGTGTTTAAAAGTGTGTGAAATACAGGTAACAATCAAAAGGTGTATGAGTCTGGTGTTTAGGACGTCATCATGAGTGTCTGCTGAAATTGGCTGCTAGCGTAATTGTCTGCTAGGAATTGGTTGCTGAAATATGCTCGTTTTTTGTAATGCAACAATAGCTGAACCATACTATTTTTAGCCGGGTGGGCGCCCGCAAAAAGTGTCCCACTTTCAAAATACTGAGTTTATTTTTAACTTGGAAAAGCCAGCGTAGTGAAACCAGTGTGGTGTGTGACGTCTTATATGCACCAAACTTAATGGGATTTTCTGTTCTAAATGCTTATAAATAATACAAATATTCCAGACACTGCAGCTTTAAGTTTTTTTAGCATGCTATCTTGGACAATAAAATACTGTTGCAACCAATACTGCATAGCTAATTATCATATCAAATACAATGGTATATGCCATTTTCTAATAGTGGGAAATGTATATCGGAAATCTTAGAAAGCAATGTAAAATAGGTTGATGTTTTTTAATACCCTTTTGACAAAACGTGGCAATTATCTTATGCTAGAAATCTAATAGACAGTGGTTTAATAATTTATTGAGATGTTGATAAAAAAAAATCATTTATTCAATTGTGACAGAGACTGGAACCAGTGGCATTGCGTGTGTGCAATGATTCTGGACAGTTGGAAGGGACTCGGCAGAGTGCTAATAGTCCACTGGTTAGGGAGTGCAATACTTGCCTTTCCCTGTGCGTTACACCACTGGCTGGAACTGACTGAAATGTCTGTGTATGGCTATGTTCAGTGTAGCTGATGTGTGTAAAAATCCTTTGCTTTTTCATTTATTCCAGTTGTGATCGAGGTGGTGACTGTGAATGTCTGTGTACGGCTATATCCAATTTTGCTGACATGTGTAACAGCGAAGGCTTCCCCGTACGCTGGAGACACAACAGACTTTGCCGTATGTATATATTAAAAAGACAATAGGGTTACATGTATGTTATTTTTGTCTTACTATAATTATGAATTATAATTTGTATGTTAGTCATTTTAATAATTTTCATTCTGTTCATTCTTTTTATATATATATTTTTAAATCTCTATGTTTTAATAATGATCATAATTTATATTTTGTTTATGTTAGTAATTGTAATCATTTTGATTCTATAGGTTTGAATAATTTTTATTTAAGAATTGTCTGTTATTTCTTTTACTTTGAACAAACAAAATCTTCCATAAACTGTGTAAATCAGCAAATCCATTCTCTCATAAGTTTGCGGATGAATTTTGTTTTTCATACCCAGATGAACGTAAAAGAAATAACAGACAATCCTTATAATTAAATGTGAATCATACTTGTTGATAATAACACTAAAAGTGCATGCTTTATTTTGAATTATTTTTAGTCCATAAACAATAAAGCTCGATAAGACAACTTTCTCATATAAAATTACGATATCAGATATGATGTTCCCTGACTACATATTTAAAAAAAAAGTTTATCGAGATATGAACAAACTCCCGTTGCTATATCTGGACCAATGAGATGATGTTATGTTGTAATGAATGTATTGGACATTTTATTATTATCTAAGAATAATTGTTAACAAGAATAATTTATATTTTGTGTATATTATAAATGCAATACTTTTGATTCTGTGTATATGCTAATAATTTTTATTCTCTGTATTTTAATAATTATATTTTATGTATGTTAATAATTGTAATAATTTTGATTCTATGTATGCTAATAATTTTTATTCTCTATATTTTAATAATTAAATTTTCTTTGTGTCTATACACTTTACGGCAATCTGATTGGTCTAAAGGGGCTTACTTTTTTCTGTTTATATCTTGATGAACCCTCAAAGGTTAAGCCATGCGTACTAATACCCCACCCCCCCACCCCCACACACTGATGCACTACTTTTGTGCAACAAGCCGGATTATTCTGGCAATCATATTTAGATATTTTGAAGAAAACACATGTGCAGTCTACAAAAAATTAATACAGTAAATTAATAGAAAATGCTATAGCAGAGAGTAGACATATGGATCTATATGCATTGATTAAAACAAAAACAACAACGAAAAAGCCTCTTCAATAATCATGACATGAGATCGGTCGGTGGCCAAAGAAATCATGTAGGAAACTTACGCCTGTAACTTACTTGTAAGCGATGTTCTACAGCTGTTGGTGAAAATTAAACAGTTCTACCAATAGCATAAATATTATACATGTTCCCTTCATTCACTTTCATAAAATATAAACTATAAACACGAATAGGACAATTCCTTCCAATATAACTAAATGATCCATAAAAATGCACAGCAGCTAGAGAAAATGACGTCATTTATAAAAAAAATCACCTGATTCAAATAATAGTGAATGAACATCACATTCTTACGCGACAGAAGTATCAATGAAGTTTACATAAACAATACTACAGTCATATTTAAAGCTAAACAAAATATACATAGTTAAAGTATGCATATAAATTTTATAATATTTTTGGTTCATGCAAGTATGAACCGAAAAAAATGATTTGCACACTTTTGTATAACCTTGTACACAGTCATATAGTGTGCACATAGTTTTTTTTGTTCATACTTGCATGAACCAAAAATAATTGCAGTCAGTTCTTAAATAATTAGAATACTTTACATATTGTGTATGTTAGTATTCTAATCCATTTTGATTCTAGCAGGGTTTCTAGATTATGGTAGCCCCACTCCCATGGCTAGTGATATTCAGTGTTGGGCTAGTAAATAATTACTACTGCCATGCCCGACAGCTAGTGATATTTTTATGGGGTCAAATGTTGGAGTTAAGTCTATTTGTAAATATGAATATCCTGACCCCACCCCAGCCCTCCATAGTTAGTATTTTTAAGCTCAATCTCTCTCTCTAGGAGACATTTGATTATTGCTACCATTTAGTAAAATTGTATTAACTTGAAGTAGAGTAGGGCTAGTAAACTTTTAATTTGTGGCTAGTAAATTTTTAAAATACTGATCCAATGGCTAGTGGATTTTATAAAAATTCTAGAAGCCCTGTTCTAGGTAAATAATGT
>JAECMU010134294.1:909-21128 GCA_016106625.1 Dracogyra subfuscus
CATTTGGTAATTAACATAGGCGTCGGAACCGGGGGGGCCAGGGGGGCACTGGCCCCCCCCAACTCGAAACCTGGGGGGCCACAATATGCTTTGGCCCCCTAGTTTAAAAGCTCACATTTAGTTGGTGGCCCCCCACAGTCGCTGCCATCTTCCGACGCCTATGATTAAGACTCGTAGTCATCAGAGGAAACCCGCACAAATTTTCCTAATACAGCAAGAGTTCTTTTCTATGCACTTTTCCACAGACAGGAAAGCACATACCATGGCTTTTGACCAACTGTGGTGCACTGGTTGGAATGAGAAAAAAACAGTCAGTTCAGTGAATTCACCAAAGTGATGCGATTCTGTGACACAAGCACCTCAAGCTCAACCAACCGAGCTAAATCCTAACCCTTTAACTGAGGAAGAACGATTGTGGTAAAAACAGTAAAGATTTACCTTAATCTCTAGTTCTTTATTCTTATCTTGAAACTCGGATAGTTCTCTCAACAACTTCTTCTCCTCATTTGCCTTATCCTAAAACACAGACACAGGACTCGTTAACTGGCTTTTTTATTTGAATTTGTGTGTTATAACTCTTATTTAGAAATTATTTTAAGAAATGTGAAAACCCCCATCAATCTTGATGCATCAAAACATTGATAATGTATTTTAAATGTGTCAAAAACTAAATAAAAATCCCTTCTGTTTTAAACATTATGTTACATAAACAAGACTGAATGGTAGATAATAAATGTAAAATGACTAAATTAGCAAAAACCTTTTTTTTAAATTTAAAAATATAAAATATTCCAAATATTTTCTCCAATATATATACATTGTATATACATGTATATATTTGTTTATCCTACTATACTGAGAAGACTAGTTAAAATACAGTATATGGCTTGAGGAATAAAGGTAATTAAATGTGTTTTTAACTCAGAAAGCTGTACCTCCTTTAACTGTTTTATTTCAGTCATATGAGTGGAAGCCATGTCAGATATTTCCTGTTTTAAATTAGCAATCTCAGAATCTTTCTTATACAGTTTTTGTTCTGCTAATACCAGCCCCGAATCAGTTGTAGACAATCTGTAACAGAAAAGATTCCATATTGCTTTATTGATACTTTTAGACTCCGTATTAAACAGATGAAATAACAGCATCCCTAGTGCTGTGGCTTATGATGTAGCTATACTAAATAACCAAAGTTCAATTCACAGCTGTAGGTACCGGATATATTCCACTGTTCTCTGTCCTGTGCAAGTTAGGGTTTTCTAAGCTAGCCTTGGGTGTAGCAGTTCTACAAGCAGTGCACGAGAGGTGAAACATCCTGTTACGCATCTCTTATAAGAGTGGCAGTCCTCCCAAAGACAAGCACTTGATAGTGGATCATGGAAGTAATCACAACTTTACCTAACATCTTTTTGGCTCTGCCTTGTGCAGATATATGATTTTGATATTGGAATACAGTTTTGTCATTCAGATTAAATGTTAAAAACTTATTATTACCCCCAGCAGTCACTCAGACCTGGGGAAATATAAATCATAATTTCACTAGTGACTTATTATGTATTGGTCTAATGAACACTACTATTGGACAATTTGACGCTTACAAACCAATGGCTTTGTCGGTACTAAATATGACATCATCACGATTTGACAAACACACACAATGATGTCATGTAGGTTAAAGAGTTTGCGTTTACGGCTCTTTGTTTTTGGTGTTAAATTTATAACAAAATGTCATTTTAATGCAATTCATTATAGATTTTGAAGCAGAATAGAGAGAACTTATGTTCTTGAAAATTATCTATGAATGTGATTAAATTACAACGTTATAGTAATTCTCAGAACAGTGCGTAAAGTGGTTTACATTGTTCCTATACAGGTCGGCCTTCGTGCATGTGCGTGGAAAATAAAGGTTTTTAGAGAAAAAATAGCTGAGGTAATAAATAGAATAACAAACTCGGTACCAGTTATTATCAAATTTATGTCCCTCATGAAATAATTTTCATTTGTCACTCAATAAAGCTCGTGACAACTGAAAATTATTTCACTCGGGACATAAATTTGATAATAACTGGAAACTCGTTTATTATCCTCTATATACAAACTTTAGTAAATGCTATTATTGAAACAAGACTATACATGACCAAACTAATTTTTAGTATGAAGTCTCCCATTTTGAGTGCATTCTTTCGAGTGGAAGTGCTGTTTGAGTCAATGGAATATAACTATAGTATAATACACTATAAGGATTTCTGGCAATATTTTAAACTTGTACTAAATCAACATTGTCAGCGTGTCTTTACAACAAATCATGTGAGTCATAAAAAGTTGTAAGTGAAATGAATACCCATAGATGATCATCACCTGAGTGTAGGCCTACTGTTTGTAAGCTGAAAAACCAGATATTAGTGAATTAAAAAATATATAAATACTATAAGTAATATTAACTTGACTATTTAACAACGGAAACCTATTAACAATAACTAACTGCATGGATTCTAGAGCAAATTAACAATAACTAACTGCATGGATTCTAGAGCAAAATAATCAACAATTCTCGTGTAATAGACAATATGACAATAAATAGACTGAGTCCTTTAAAACAATAACTGATTGACCTATAGAACAAATAACTAACAGTTGTAACTTATAGGAAAATGTCTTGTAGGGAAATCACTAACTTATAGGAAAATGTCTTGTAGGGAAATCACTAACTTATAGGAAAATATCTTATAGGGAAATCACTAACTTAGTTGCCAGTGAATTGAAGGCATTCTTTCTGTCTTCCAAAGCTTCCTGTAGATTTGCTATTTTCTGAGTAGAAGATCTGAAATAGCAATTTTTTTTTTTTTTTTACAAAATAAATTGTTTTAATGCATGAAAACCAAAAACCCTTTTAGTTATCAAAATAATTTTTTTTTTCTATTATGAACTGTTATATCATGTTACTCTTTCTGTAAACTTTACATATAAGAAAATATTGTGAAAGTGGAATAACTTTTTAGAACTTGAGCTTAAAAATTGTTAATGCATATCGGTACGGTATGAAAGAAAGAAAGAAATGTTTTTGTTAACGACGCACTCAACACATTTTATTTACAGTTATATGGTATCAGACATATGGTTAAGGACCACACAGATTTTGAGAGGAAACCCGCTGTCGCCACTTTGTGGGCTACTCTTTCCGATTAGCAGCAAGGGATCTTTTATTTGCACTTCCAACAGGCAGGATAGCACAAACCATGGCCACAAATGGTTTACACCTACCCATTTAGCCTTGCAGAGCACTCACTCAGGGTTTGGAGTCGGTATCTGGATTAAAAATCCCATGCCTTGACTGGGATCCGAACCCAGTACCTACCAGCCTGTAGACCGATGGCTTAACCAGATGCCACCGAGGCCGGTCAGTACGGTATGAGTACAACTCCACTGATTTTATCTGATTTGTCTGTTGTTAATGTAAGCTAATGGTTTTTGTTTCATTGTTTTAACCATTCCTTTTAATTATATTATCAAGCTAGGCTTGAATGTATTAAAATATTACTGATCTATATACCATTTTGTTTCAGTGAAAACAAATTTATGATGAATATTTTCATGGATGGTTTCCATTCAAAACTTTCAACTTTAAAGAAAAATATTAAAAAACCATCTAAACACTTACATGTACATGGTCTTGTATCGTATGTCTTCTTTGTCATCCACTGTATCCATCACATCAAACAACTAGGCGGGGGGGAAATCAATTTAAAATAATTACTGGTAGTGAAAAATACATATTTTTTGTTTATATGTACTATTCAAAGGCATTTAAATTAACAGCTGCCAACTATAACTGGTTATATTCACTTTGACTTAAGTTAAATTGTTGACAATTTCAAAGCATTCTTTTTTTTTTTTTAAATTTTGGGTTGACAAGAATGAAAACCTGGGCATGGTTAAATTAACCCTGGGTTAGTCTAATATTTTCCTCTTAATTATATTTTTTTATACCAATACAACATAAACTTTAGAATTGTTTATGTATGAATATCTATGGTTGTTCGAAATCAAGTTTTAACATCATCTCTTTAATTAGTATTTGTATTCATTCAGTCCTTGGGTTTGAACATTTCTGTTGATCACTGGTTAAGCTAACTAATATTTGAACAAATGGTCCCGTGATTTTGGACATACCTGTTCTGACTGCCAGACTGTGATATAGTAATTTATCATCCATTAAAGTCTTTTGTAGGCGATATTGCTAGCACTATAATTTATGATATCTCCTGCGATTGGTCAAATTTTAATCTCACGACATTATTTTGTTACATCACTCGGTCTGTTTCAGCGCTATCATTAGTGATGTCATGCCACTGCCATTCTGCTAGTTAACAAGTCTACCGCTGCCAAATATAGTGACATTCAACCCACATTACTGACATTATTTACAACTGTTGCAAATTAAAAGAATGCTAATGGATGATAAAAAGCATACCCCCCTCGTGTCTTGTGATATCATAATTTATCAGCACTCATTAATAAAATTATAAAAGTCCTCAGCAAGTCTCGGATTTCATACTTTTATCAACTCGTGCTGATAAATTATGCTATCGCAAGACACTTGGGGAGTATCCTATATTTACCACAAATAGTTACACTAATAATTACTAGCATTATTATGAAAACAAATCTTATTTAACAGTAAACTACACCTCAATACCTGTGCACATCTGTCCCGTTCCATTTGTTTGATGTGTTTGGTGAGGGTTTGGGTTTTCATTTGGTGTTCACATGTCATCAGCTGCCGATCAGCATTGTTAGATATTGCAGTTTCTAAAACAGTAAACAAGAAAACTATTACAAAATCTGTTTAAATTCTTTTTTATATATCATAAACATAGTTTTCGATGCATTACAGAACTGATAATCACATGGACAGTTTGCCTTTATTCAGGATATCTTGGATACATGCTTATGCTAATTTGATGTAGGGAATTTGACAAACCTCATTCATATCCTTGAGTAAAAATAACCTTATATTCCATATCAGCACATTATGAAAGATTCTTTAAAGGGACATACCCTAGTTTCAGTTCATGAAAATTAACATTAAGTTTAGTTTAATTTACAAACCTGTAATACATTTTGATAAAGTTACAATTGAGTGAAACATGAGTCTTTGACTTTGAAATGGTGAAATACCCTCTAAAATAGAATAAAACTCGACTACATACATGTAACTATTACTTCTCAGAGGCATGTGCCTTTTTAAAAATATAAGAAATGTATTTTGTGATATTAAAAAACATCAGGATGACCAAAAACACTTCGAATGTACAGAAATGGATACTTTAAACAATAAAATTTAAGTAAAGTATGATTTCAGTTATGAAAAAACGCCTCTAATAGTCAAAACAATGTCTTAGTGTTTAAAAACTAGGCTATGTCCCTTTAAATTATTTGAATATAGTAAGATTCAGATTGTTGGGGAAGTTACATTTATTGTCGTTTTTTAATCAGGAACATGCATGCAGTCATCATGATGCACTACATCATGAATTATGTACTTGAAAGTATCTGTAAAAATATTTATCATATAATATCTTACATTTTCAGTGCAATCCAAGTATGTGATGTTTTTCAGATCACATACTTTAAAAATTTGATAACTTTGCAAATTAGATGTAAATTAGTCGAGGTTTATTGACATTTAAGCAAACATACTTGGATGACACTCCATGATTGACGTATGCATTCATAGTCATCAAATAAAAACATATCAATGGTAATTTGATACTGAAAGCTGTTCAGCGTTAAGAAAACAATAAACATTAGGCATAACTTTATTTCAATGTAAGGACATCCAAAATTACGTCATTCAAGTTTGACGTCATTTCCATTCAAAAATACACTGCACCACATATTCTTACGTCATTTGAATATCTAGTAATGGCGGACTGGAATTAAAGTTACGTGTACAGTTTACAAAAACATGTTGTATTAAGCTTAAGCTTATATGATAAGGAGATTATTACCCTCGTGTATTTCTGTATCGTCAATATCATATATTAGGAATAAAAATAATGTATTATTCTCGCAATAGGCTCGCATAATAAAAATTTTATTCTTAATATGACGATACTGAAAAACACGCTGGTAATAATCTCTATTTGGTAATAATCTCTATTTATCCTATATCTTACCCATAATTCCATATCATAAAGAAAACTGATATTTCACTTAATTAACATGTTAATAATTTGTGTTGTTAATGGGTCATTTGTTTACAAGTCAACAAGACCTGTATACCTGAGTGCAACGTTTTAATAGTATTTAGTTGTGCAAAGATAGTGATGATGTCATATACCCACTAGCCAATGTATGTTTTTGTGCTGGGATGTCATTAAACATTCATTCATTCATATTATCAAAAACTCTGATGTACTAACACCTAGCTTATTTTGTCTCTCTCACTCTATAAAGTATCCATCTAAGTGAATGGTTTATGGTAATTTTGTTTGATAAATGTAAGAATAATTAATCAATTGTAATATATTCATATGTAAAAAATATCCGTGACTTCTTCCCTGTGGGACCGGCCTCGGTGGCGTCATGGTTAGACCATCGGTCTACAGGCTGGCAGTATCCTGCCTGTGGGACGCGCAAATAAAAGATCCCTTGCTGTTAATCGACATAAGAGTAGATCATGAAGTGGCGACAGCGGGTTTCCTCTCAACATCAGTGTGGTCCTTAACCATATGTCTGATGCCATATAACAGTAAATAAAATGTGTTGAGTGCATCATTAAATAAAACATTTCTTTCTTTCTTCTTTCTTCCATGTGGATGGATACAAGTGTTCTTTGATTTACCAAATATCAAATGAAAAATTATGTTAGTAGTGTTGTAAGATATATATGATACCCTACTCATGTTTTTTAATATGTAAAATATCAACCATGTCTATTTAGTTGGTATTTGTCTCAGCAGCTCGGGCCTTGATAATTACTGATTAGCATAGATTCGGTTGATATTTTCCATATTATAAACCATTCCTGACAAATTCTTTATTTAGTATATAACATTCCCATGATTCAGTGGAATATCTGACAATATCAATGAAATAACAGTTCTGCCAGTAACAACATGATGGTGATAGGCCTTTGTCGCATCCTCAGGTATATAGGACAGAGATGTCTCATAAAAAAAAAGCTATGTAAAATATTTCTGTCTTTCATATTCTATGATGTCAATATGTCTAACATGGGGAGTAGTACATCCTTGGTAATATATGACATCATATTAATGCAGCGGGCAGCATAGCCCAGTGGTACAGTGCCCGCCTGATGCGCGGTCAGTCTAGGATCGATCCCCATCAGCTAACCACTGGGTTTTTTCTCAACATAACCATATGTCCGACGCCGATATAACCATAATATAATGTGTTGAGTGCGTTGTTAAACTTAAAAATCAATAAATTAAAAATAAAAAAAATTCATATTAATGCAAATTGGTGATCTGAGGTCATCAAACAAGTTTTAGATACTTGGTTGAAACCTCATCCCAGGTTGAAATTTTCATCACGTTTTCTATCAGATGGAGTCTTATAATCATCACAGTAGAAACTGTTATTACATATTTAACATACCAATAGACTTGTGCACATCAGATGGGATGTTGTTGCCAGCTAACTCAAGTCTTAATAGCGTTTTGTTCATCTTCAGCATCTTAATAAGAGCACGACCACCCAACAGTCCCAAATTATTCCATCGCAAATCTGAAAATACAGCATATGCTCAATTTGAATAATTTCCAACTTGAATGCAATTTCCAAGTATTATGCATTGTATCATATTTGATATGAAAATACATAACAATTTGTTTAATTATCATAATACTATAGATTTTGTACCATAAAATCTACAAATGTTTGCTTGATATGAAAACCCCACCCATACTATAAACTCAGTGATGGACTTACTATGATAACCTTTTGAGCTACACATCAAATACATTAAATGTTTAATGGATTAACAATGAACATGCTGATAACTATAAAAAAAAACCCTACATGTAGGTAAGCTATTAACAATGCTACATTCTTCAATAAAAGCATTAAAAATATATTAGTCAGTTTGAATTAGATTACACATTTTATATTTTTGTAATATGGCGCATATATAAAACATAACAATATTAAAGGGACAGATCCTAGTTTTTAAACACTACAGCATATTGTTCACTATCAGAGCCATTTATGATTACTAAAATCAAACTTATAATTTATTGTTTAGATTATCCATTTCCATACAACCGAAGTGTTTCTGGTCATCCTGGTGTTTCTAATACCACAATATGTATTTTTCATATTTTTAAAAATGCACCTGTATCCAAGAAGTAACGATTATAGAGTTGCTTTTGTTTTGTTTTTGTTTTGTTTTTTGTTTAACGACGCACTCAACACATTATAATTACGGTTATATCGGCGTCGGACATATGGTTATGTCGAGAAAAAAACCCAGTGGTTAGCTGACAGGAATCGATCCTAGACCGACCGCGCATCAGGCGGGCACTGTTCCACTGGGCCATGATGCCCGCTATATAGAGTTGCTGATTAGTTTCAACATCACAGACTCTTATTTCACTCTGTTGTATACAAATTTGTTGCAGGTTTTGTAAAATAACCTAACTTAGTGTCCATTTTACAGGTTGAAACTAGAATCAAGGTGAAAAATATGCCTTAGTTTTTGAAAACTATGGACTGTCCCTTTAAATGGGCAAACTTGATTTTATACAAGTTACATAATGGCAATAATTGGGTATTTAGCAAGTTACACAAAGACAATCATTTATGATGAGTAGTAAACTGCAAAAAGGTGCGAGTAGCAGTTGCAGGGTGTATAGCAAATTGTACTGAACAAGTAACACAGCAAGTGTGACATAATGGGTGACAGCATATTTTATTTATATTAACTAAAGTTGTAATCAAATCATACCCAAATAAATAAAAATCCTTTAAATTAAAAATGTGAAAATGATATTCAAATTTTAATAACCAGTTATTATATACAAACAACAAAACCATAATAAACATCCAAGAGTTGCTTTTATAGATTTGTGAAAACAATTATCATTTGGACAATACATAATTGAAAACAGACTATATTATCAACTACATTGTGATCACAGCTACTAGATGCACCGATTCAGTGGTGCGCGGGACACAGCCCAGTTACAAAGTGCTCATTCGATGCACGATCAATCTGGGATCAATCCCCGTTGCGCTATTTTTTGTTCTAGCCAATGCACCACAAAGCCCATGGTATGGTGTTATATAAAAGATCCCTTGCTGCTAATCGAAAGAGTAACTCACAAAGTGGTGACAGCAGGTTTCCTCTCTCAATATCAGAGTGGTCCTTAACGATATGTCTGACAACATATAACCATAAATAAAATGTGTTGAGTGCGTCATTAAATAAAATATTTCTTTCTTTGATTCAGTGAGGCTGTGACAGCTGCAATCAATTTCCTATAATCTGTTTCAAATGTTTCCGTGTTTTGACTAATTTTGTATCAAAATGAAAACATTTCATCCATAAAAGGCAAATTTCATTGTAGTTGTATTGGTTATAGTTACATTATAATATACAACGGTTTCATTTTAGGGGTCTCATGGATGATATATACCGTATTAACTAAAAATATGGTTTGGTGTAATTTGATTAAAACTTTTCACATGCCTATTAATGAACTTGAATGTAATACAAATGTATCCTATCCCATGTAATATTACATAACTTATTCTGATGCTCTACTTCTGATTACCTATTCACCTGATACATGTAGGAATATGCAGGGCTCACAATGGGGAAAAAATGGTTTACTAAATTTTCAGATATGTCCAGTATTTCCTTGAAAATGTTTAAAATGTGGTTAATTTATGGAATATTTTATTAGCCAAAGATTAAATGTTGAAGCCATTTTGAATAAAAATTAGCTGTAGGCTAATACAGGCCTCGGTGGTGTCGTGGTTAAGCCATTAGACTACAGGCTGATAGGTACTGGGTTTGCAACTCGATACCAGCTCCCACCCATAGCGAGTTTTAATGACTCAGTGGGTAGGTGTAAGGCCACTACACGTTTTCCTTTCTTACTAACCACTACCAATTAACAACTAACCCTCTGTCCTGAACAGATAGCCCAGATAGCTGAGGTGTGTGTGCCCAGGACAGCATGATTGAACCTTAATTGGATATAAGCACATATGAACTGGGATAAGGGTGGGAAGGTGATTTTAGCATAAATACTTCATGGGCTACTCTTTTCGATTAGCAGCAAGGGATCTTTTATATGCACTATCCCACAGATCGGGTAGTACATACCACAGCCTTTGATATACCAGTCGTGGTGCTCTAACTGGAACGAGAAACAGCCCAATGGGCCCACCGATGGGGATCGATTCCATACTGACTGCTCTTCGAGTGAGCTCTGTACCACTGGGCTAGGTCCTGTCCAAAAGGTGTAACAAAAGGTCATGATATGTACTATCCTATATCCGTGAGATGGTGTATACACAAGATCCCTTATTACTGCTAATCAAAAACAGTATCCCATGGAGTGGTGGAAGAGGGTTTCTTCTCTCTTTATCTGAGTGAGTGGTCTGTAACCATACATATATATCCAATGTCATAACCATAAATAAAGAAAATGATGTGTTGAGCGCATTGTTAAATAAATTAAACAATTTTTTCTTTCTTTCTTTTCAATTAGTTAGGGGCAGACTGTGCAGTACTTGTGTCTGCTAATTGTATTACAAATAACACTTTATTAGAGGCAGACTGACCAGTACTTGTGTCTGCTAATTGTATTACAAATAGCAATGTATTAGAGGCAGACTGACCAGTACTTGTGTCTGCTAATTGTATTACAAATAGCAATTTATTAGAGGCAGACTGACCAGTACTTGTGTCTGCTAATTGTATTACAAATATCAATTTATTAGAGGCAGACTGACCAGTACTTGTGTCTGCTAATTGTATTACAAAAAGCAATTTATTAGAGGCAGACTGACCAGTACTTGTGTCTGCTAATTGTATTACAAAAAGCAATTTATTAGAGGCAGACTGACCAGTACTTGTGTCTGCTAATTGTATTACAAATAACAATTTATTAGAGGCAGACTGACCAGTACTTGTGTCTGCTAATTGTATTACAAATATCAATTTATTAGAGGCAGACTGACCAGTACTTGTGTCTGCTAATTGTATTACAAATAACAATTTATCCCACAACCGATGTTTGTACTGATTGATTATATAGTGACCATTTAAAGCAAAGTCATAAACTGCTACAGTGAAACCTCTTAAAACCGGACATTCTGTAATCCAGAATTCTCCCAAAACTGGACATTTCTCACTGTCCACTTTTAAATATCAGTACAAAAGAGAACCTCTCTAAACCAGATACCCCTTTAAACCGGACATTTTACTTGGTCCCTAGGGCGTCCGGTTTAGGGGGTTTCACTGTACTAGCAGGATATGGTATGTTACGTGAACTACCTGTATGAATCAACTCATTTGCTGTGACTACATGTTCAATTACATTTTCATTTTCAGTTATATAAAGTGATGAGATGTGATAAATGTAAAAAAATGTTTCACAAATAAATGATGTCATCACTGTTTTGACGGTGATTCATGAGTGCCTGTCATATCACAGCTGCATTTATTCCAAAAAACTCTGTCCTGTGCATGGGTGGGACGTAGCTCAGTGGTACAGCCAGCGTTCGCTCGATGCGCGGTTGGTCTGGGATCGATCCCCGTCGGTGGGCCCATTGGGCTATTTCTCATCACAACCATGACTGGTATATCAAAGGCCGTGGTATGTACTATCCTGTCTGTGGGATGGTGCATATAAAAGATCCCTTGCTGCTAATCGGAAAGAGTAGTCCATGAAGTGGCGACAGCGGGTTTTCTCTCTCAATATCTGTGTGGTCCTTAACAATATGTCTGACGCCATATAACTGTAAATAAAATGTGCTGAGTGCATCATTAAATAAAACATTTCTTTCTTTCTTTCTGTCCTGTGCTAGTTATGATTTAGTAAACAAAGTCTGGGAGTGGCAGTCCTCTTTGTGACAGTGCAAGAAGGATGAGAACTCCAGTATAATAAAGGATGCTCTTGGGAGTGGCAGTCCTCCTATAGACAAGCATTCAAATAGATTCATGAAATCAACCATTATTTTGTGAAATATCCATTGTGCAGAGATACGATCTTCATCATGGATAATAGTTTTGTAATTCAGATTTATTTAGGAATTATGAGCTCAAAATAATTGTTTCATGTGACAAATAGAACATATTACATAAATGAAGTCATGAATTTTGTATGTCATACTGTAAAATGCTTGTCTGTTCACTTATGCACAATGAAAGTTAGGTATAAAGATGGTTTCCCCAACTCTTCTTGTCGAGTTGCAGGATAAAAATAATAAAAGCTTAATGACAAAGATCAATAGTTTTAACCTGTTCATGACCAATGAAGAATTCTGTTTGATAAGCTTTGCAGTGTTTGCCATTCCATAACTTCACAGTATTTATTAAATGATAACTTAAGTCATTAGACTGTTATTCTCTATTTAATTCCCCACAATGGGTTTCAGTCAGTGATTTTTTAAATATTATGCCATAGTGTTACCTTTAATATGAATTCACTGAAAAGAAAAAACATGGCATAACTCAATGATGTTGTATGAACTGAAGTATGAATGTGCCATATATATACCGGTAACCCATCAAGGCCGAATTTAGGCCTTGGGGGGCCTGGGGCAGGGGCCCAGGGCACTTCAGGTTTAGGGGCCCCTCAAAATAGAAATTACATTACAAGACAAATAAAAAAAAGTCCTTAGTCTGGGGGGCCCCCTCTGGCAGGGGGGCTTGGGGCAATTGCCCCCTTTGCCCCCTTATAAATCCGGCACTGTAACCCATACAAGGTAAATTTAACTATAACCACTAGAAAACAGTTTAACAATAACCCACAGAAAATATATTAACTATATAACCACCAGAATTTAATTTACAATGTACCTGTAACCAAAAGAAAATAATTTGTCATGATAGTGAAAAGAAAATAATTTAATTATAACCAACATAAAAAACCCTACTTTTTAACTGATTTATAATTATTTAGCATAACAAATGTTTTGGGATTTTTAAAGTATTGTACACAAATATAAACATGTTTTTAAATTAAAAAAACAAAAGAAAATAATTAATCACAGTGAACAGAAAATAATTTAATTAAAACCAACATATAACTATTTAAACTGATTTATGAATATTTAGTATATCTAACCTTGTTTTTTTTAAATACCTTACAAAAATCTTGACAGGTTTTTAATGTATAAAAAAAGTTTTTAAAAGTGATTCAATACACACATACCAAGTGTTTTCAAATACGTATTGCGCTGAAGGTTTTCTGCCAGTTCAGCAGCTCCACGATGGTTGATCTGATTGCTTCGAAGATCCAATGTCTGGAGATTCTGGTTACAGCCGACTCCATCACAGAAAACATCAAATGAGGTACTACAACCCAGTGACCCAAGTGAATTCCATTCCAGGGATAAACTGAAGAAAAAAAAACAGGTCCAAATGAAACTTACTAAATTTGGAGTAAAATGCCTATACTGAAAATTAATCCAGACTGATAAAATGTTTCATGATCATAGAGCTTGGTGCATGTACAGACATTTCCTTTCGGTTTTCATGCTAATGCTGATGCATAGCTTCTGTACTTTAACTTCAGTGGACTAGGTTTGAGTTTGGAGTTTCCTTACTAGGTTAGCCCAGTTTTGATTTTGGAGTTTACTTCTCCTAGACAATTAGCGGGCAGCATAGCCCAGTGGTACAGTGCCCACCTGATGCGCGGTCGGTCTAGGATCGATCCCCGTCAGCTAACCACTGGGGTTTTTTCTCGACATAATCATATGTCCGACGCCGATATAACCGTAATAATAATGTGTTGAGTGCGTCGTTACATAAAAAAAATTTAAAAAAAAAAAAAAAAAAAAATTAACTAGACAATTGTCTTTCTTGACTCACGTCCTCTGTCTGTCTGGTCCATATTAATCTAGTTTTTACCCTTTAACCAGTCCAGCTTGGTTGACCCTACCAGGAGCTGATGATTCAGCTGACACAGCATCTCCAAATCATTGAAACATGCAAACTACCTCACCATGTCAAGGAATGGACCATGAGATAGATAAAATCTTGCAAAATCAAGAACTGTTGAAAAGTTTTAACATTGTATATTATTTTCAATGTTTAATACATTGTTTATGTAAATTGTATATATTTTAAATAATTTAAATAAATGTATAGGTGAAGATTCATATTTGTCAGCATTATACACAAACAATTTAACAGGACTAACAATTTCTAGAGTCAGGATTAACAAATTAATTACATTTTGGAAAGTCTTTGAATTTCAAAGCGGTGTTTGAAATATGCTTGGATTTTATGCTTCAAAATGTTTGTTTTGTTTAATGAAACTACTAGAGCGCATTGATTTATTAAAGGGACAGACCCTAGTTTCAACCCGTGAAAATTAACACTAAAGTTTAGTTAATCTACAAACCTGTAACACATTTGGATAAAGTTACAGTTGAGTGTAACATGAGTCTGCGACTTTGAAATGGTGAAATACCCTCTAAAATAGAATAAAACTCGACTACATAACTGTTACTTCTCAGAGGCACGTGCCTTTTTAACAATATGAGAAATGCATTTTGTGATAGTAAAAAACATCAGGATGACCAAAAACACTTCGAATGTACGGAAATGGATACTTTAAACAATAAAATTTCAGTAAAGTACAGCCCTCGAAATTCGCGACGGCAATCGGCAATGCCGTCGCAAAAGCTATCGTAAAATTGATTTGCGACAGCATTTCATTGCCATCGCAAAGCTGAGAGTGGTGAAAAGTCTGAACTGTCCAATTACAAATCCCAGAGAAAAGCATTTATAAGTGAGTGTGGCACAATATTTTCAATTTAATTTAAATCGGTTTATTCCAGTATAGAAGTTTACGAAAGTAAAGTTGAGATATCATGTTCTAGCATATTATTAGTGCAGTTGGTCATATATGAATAATTTCGACACCGTTAATCTTTTGTTTAAAATTGCCGCTGTAGTGCCGTTGCAAAATTGATTTACGACGGCACTTAACTGCTGTAGCAAACTTGTCCGAATTTCAAGGGCTGAAGTATGATTTCAGTTATCAAAAAATGCCTTTAATAGTTAAAACTATGTCTTAGTGTTTAAAAACTAGGGTATGTCCCTTTAATTCTCGGCTATTGGATGTCTTATGCTTCAAAAGTGCTTCAACTGTAGATAAAAGTTGAGAACAATTGTTTAAGATACCAGGAGAATGTTAAGTACCACATTGCAAGAAAGCCTAGAACGGTATTTCGTTCTCCAAAACATCGTATTAAAAACATAATATCAGTATCAGTACAATGAGAACAGTGATATGAATTAATCTCAATACTTCAGTTTGTTTGTGAAGGGATTTTCATAGTAATAATAATGGGAATTGTAAACTTTATAAATATTTCATATAAACTATAACTACCAGGATCCAGTTTCACAAAGTGATTAAGTGCTAACCTGTAAAATAACATTCATGAGACAATTTATCTAGTAAAATTGTATTAATGGTCGAATGAGTATCCACCTGGTTAATGTAGTTGCGTAGAAAATTGTACCATGATAATAATATATTAAAACATTCTAGTAAAACTTTATCAGTGATCAAGTGAGTATCCACATGATTTATGTAATGTAGTGTGTAGAAAATTGTACCACGACAATAATACATTAAAACATTCTAGTAAAACTTTATCAATGATCAAGTGAGTATCCACCTGATTAACGTAGGTGTGTAGAAAATTGTACCATGACAATAATATATTAAAACATTCTAGTAAAACTTTATCAGTGATCAAGTGAGTATCCACATGATTTATGTAATGTAGTGTGTAGAAAATTGTACCACGACAATAATATATTAAAACATTCTAGTAAAACTTTATCAATGATCAAGTGAGTATCCACATGATTTATGTAATGTAGTTGTGTAGAAAATTGTACCACGACAATAATACATTAAAACATTCTAGTAAAACTTTATCAGTGATCAAGTGAGTATCTACCTGATTAATGTAGGTGTGTAGAAAATTGTACCATGACAATAATATATTAAAACATTATAGTAAAACTTTATCAATGATCAAGTGAGTATCCACATGATTTATGTAATGTAGTTGTGTAGAAAATTGTACCATGACAATAATATATTAAAACATTCTAGTAAAACTTTATCAGTGATCAAGTGAGTATCCACCTGATTAACGTAGGTGTGTGGAAAATTGTACCATGACAATAATATATTAAAACATTATAGTAAAACTTTATCAATGATCAAGTGAGTATCCACATGATTTATGTAATGTAGTGTGTAGAAAATTGTACCACGACAATAATATATTAAAACATTCTAGTAAAATTTTATCAATGATCAAGTGAGTATCCACCTGATTAATGTACTGGTAATTGTGTAGAAAACTGTACCATGACAATAATATATTAAAACATTCTACTAAACCTTTATCAGTGATCAAATGGGAGATTTCCAGGGGAATAGATTTCCTGTGACACCAGGACAATAATTTAATGAAACAATATAGTAAAACTTTATCATTGATCCAGTGATTATCCACCTAATATTAATATAGGTGTGCTGAAAATAGTACAATAACACACTGAGATATTCTTGTAAACTTTATTTTATTAAAGGGACATTCCCAATTTTGCTGCATTGTAAGATGTTTCCCATTAGTAAAATATTTCTACAATTAAAATTACATATTAAATATATTTGTTGTTTAGAATATCAGTGTCTGTATATTGAATGTGTTTCTGGTCATCTTAATATTTGTAAGAAGCCCAAACTGGATTTTGTCTTCAAATAATTTTGTGAAAACATATTTTTTAAGAAATAAAATAAAATTTAACCTAGTACAAATATTAGAATGATCAGAAACACATTTACTATACAGCCACTAATATTTTATGCAGAAAAAAATATTTATTAAATAATTACAGTCATCCAAAAGTCTCTGTTAGTTGATGACATCTTAAAAATTGCAGCAAACTCAGGAATGTCCCTTTAAGTCATCGGACTACAGGCATGTAGGTACATTGTAGGTACAGGGTTCGCAGCCCAGTACCAGCTTCAACCCAGTGAGTTCTTAAGGGCTCAATGGGTAGGTGTACGGCCACTACACTCTCTTCTCTCTTATTAACAACTAATCCACTGTCCTGGACAGACAATTCAGATAGCTGACTTGTGTGCCCAGGACAGCATGCTTGAACCTCAATTGGATATAAGCATGAAAATCAGTTCAAATGAACTAAAATAAAATGTAAACTTGATCAGTGACCCACCAATTACCAACCTGACTAGTGTGTGGTTTTTCTGTAACATCTTTCCAAGCGCTTCAGCTCCTAAACCACGGATGTTATTGCCCTGAAGAAAATCAAATTTAAAAAAATAATTAATTAACAACACTCTTTAAGCAGCAATTAAACAATTATAGTCATGGTGAAATCACAACAATGAAAAATAAAACATCAGAGAACAGTCAGGCGTTCTTCAGCTTACTGGTGTAGCCAGGATTTTATATTGGGGGGGTGGGGGGGTGGGGGCGAGAGGAGTGGAGAACCCATATTATTATGTATGTATTATTTTTAAACATTTAACACAGTAAAAACAAAACATTTGGTTAGGGATGGGTCATGAAACTTGTGCCCCCCTTCCATAACTACACCACTGCTGTAGCTGAAGAAATCTTTGTTTTTTTAACAACACTGTTTAATCAGCAATGTGTTTTTTTTGTGTGTTTTGTTTAACGACACACTCAACACATTACAATTACGGTTATATCGGCATTGGACATATGATTATGTCGAGAAAAAACCCCAGTGGTTATCTGACGGGGATCGATCCTAGACCGACCGTGCATGAGGCGGGCACTGTACCACTGGGCTATGCTGCCCACCAATCAGCAATTAGAGAATTAAAGTCATGGTGAAATCACAGTTGTATGAGATCAAATATAAGAGGAAAAGGCAAGCATTCTGTAGTTGAACTCTAGGATCGATCTCCGTCGGGGGCCCCATTGGGCTATTTCTCGTTCCAACCAGTGCTCCACAACTGGTGTAACAAAGGCTGTGGTATGTACTATCCTGTCTGTGGGATGGTGCATATAAAAGATGCTTTGCTGCTGACTGAAAAAAAGAGTAGCCCATGAAGTGATGACAGTGGGTTTCCTCTATCAATATCTGTGTGGTCCTTAGCCATATGTTTGATACCATATAACCATAAATAAAATGTGTTGAGTGTGTCATTAAATAAAACATTTCCTTCCTTCCTTCTGTGATTGAACTAGATCCCACTCCTGGCCATTAGAGAATTAAAGTCACGGTAAACTTTCAACTGTGTGAGATTAAATATTGGAGCGCAGACAATTGAGCATTCTATAAGACGCTTCAGGACTTTAGATTTTATAACACTTTTTTCTGTTCTATACCCTGTGACTATTGGTACCATCTGAAAACTGTTTTCATGAAATCATGGTAATAATTGGTTATGCTACATGATAATAGGTAAGAGACATTCATTTCTATGATTTTGCAAATACAAATGTAGACTTTTTTTTTTTAAAGCTGAATTGGATCCCATCCCCAGCCATTAAAGAATTAAAGCATGTGAGAAAAGAAATTAGCTACATCCAACAGTGAGACATTTGAAACAAATAAAAAATCAATTGTTTGACTGACTGAGAACATTAGAGCACAGTGTTTTTAAACGTTATCTTGCTTTACTCTACACTATGAGACAAAACTGGATAAATAACTGATATCTATAGTATACAAGTTGTAAGAACATTAGAACACAGTGTTTTAACATGTATCTTGATTTACTCTACACTATTGGATATAACTGGATAAATAACTGATATCTATAGTATACAAGTTGTAACATTAGAGCACAGTGTTTTAAAATTATCTTGATTTACTCTACACTATCTGATATAACTGGATAAATAACTGATATCTATAGTATACAAGTTGTAAGAACATTAGAGCACAGTGTTTTAACATTATCTTGATTTACTCTACACTATTGGATATAACTGGATAAATAACTGATATCTATAGTATACAAGTTGTAAGAACATTAGAGCACAGTGTTTTAACATTTATCTTGATTTACTCTACACTATTGGATATAACTGGATAAATAACTGATATCTATAGTATACAAGTTGTAAGAACATTAGAGCACAGTGTGTTAACATTTATCTTGATTTACTCTACACTATTGGATATAACTGGATAAATAACTGATATCTATAGTATACAAGTTGTAAAATTAGAGCACAGTGTTTTTAAACGTTATCTTGATTTACTCTACACTATCAGACAAAACTGGATAAATAACCAATATCTACAGTATACAGGCTGTGAGAACATTAGAGGACACCGCTTTTAAAAATTTATCTTGATTTACTCTACCAGGGTCGTACCCTGATCAAAATACTAGGTGGGGGCACTACTTTTTATAAACAAATGAAACACTATACAAATTAAACCCTGAGATATATGTATGCTATTTTCTGGAGTAAAAAAAAGGTGAGATTCTGGTGGGAGGGGCTAAGTGCCCCCCTCCTCAAAGGGTACTGCCCTGTCTACACTATGAGACAAAACTGGATAAATACATGTAACTGATACAAATCGACAGAATACAATACCCTGAGGTCCAGCTTCTTACAGAATGAGTTTATAGAAAATCCATGGCACAGTCCTTTGATTGCTAAAAAAACACACAAAAAAACATTTCTAATTTATTAACACTTCAAAACTTGCTGTCTAAGAAGTGGTCATTAGAAGCAATTATTAGTGAAAAAGGGTGGATTATTAGTTAACACCTAAGCATATTTTAAACTATGGTTATTTGGCATCTAACATGTGCTTTCTAAAGTTATATTAATGATGTTCCAAAGACTCAATAAGTCATATTAGTGATGTTCCAAAGACACAACAAGTCATATTAGTGATGTTACAAAGACACAACAAGTCATATTAGCGATGTTCCAAAGACACAACAAGTCATATTAGTGATGTT